>JACGAQ010001286.1:0-64361 GCA_014119065.1 Orius insidiosus | reverse complement strand
AGGACAAAGGGGGGAAGGACCGGAGGGGGAGGGGGGAGGGAGGCCGTAGGCGCCGGACCAGAAGGACGCGGGCGGACGTGACCGGCCGAGACAGCACCGGGGGAAAGGGTCAGCCGTGACTAGCAGGGCTCTCCTGAAGGAGTAGAGAAGGAAGGTAGGAAGGACAACCGGAGGCGCCGTGACCAGCAGGACGCTCCGTAACCGGGGACACCGAGACAAGCTGGGTGGCACCGGGGAAAGGGTCGGCCGTGACTAGCAGGGCTCTCCCGGAAGGAGTAGGAAGGAAGGTAGGAAGGACAACCGGAGGCGCCGTGACCAGCAGGACGCTCCGTAACCGGGGACACCGAGACAAGCTGGGTGGCACCGGGGGAAAGGGTCGGCCGTGTCTAGCAGGGCTCTCCCGGAAGGAGTAGGAAGGAAGGTAGGAAGGACAACCGGAGGCGCCGTGACCAGCAGGACGCTCCGTAACCGGGGACACCGAGACAAGCTGGGTGGCACCGGTGGAAAGGGTCGGCCGTGACTAGCAGGGCTCTCCCGGAAGGAGTAGGAAGGATAGGGAAGGGATGTGAGCCGGTCGAGGAGTGGAGACCGACTGAACGCTCACTGAGCTCGGAGCTCCTGAGGTAGCCTTCCTTGGAGTGGGGACCGCTGTCTCTCAGTGGGGGAGTCCGCTTCGGCGCGTGGAGTCCTAGAGGTGGAAGGGGTCCTCAATAATTAAACACGTTTCTCTCTTCACACGTTTATTGTTCCTTAAGAGATGAGGCTGGTGAGTTCCTCGGCGACGACTGACTCCTCGGCGCCCCACCGCCCCTTTATAGGGACTTTCCCACCACCAGGGTCCTCCCCCACTCCGAGTGGAGAGGGAATTCACTGGTAGTGGGAAGAGTGTCCCGCCGAAAAGGGGGGGGGGGAAGGGCACCGAAGAAGCCCAGCCGCTCCTTGTGGATGAGGGGTGGTCGGTTTCCCAGAGGGAACCTCTGTGACGTATTCCTACGTCAGACTCCCCCCCAGGAAACCGGAGCACCACTCAAACAGCACCCACGGGTACACATGTAGTGGGGACAAATTTTTTTTTTTTTTTTTTTTTTTTTTTTTTTTTTTTTTTTTTTTTTTTTTTTAATGTAAAAAACGGCGTTTTTCTCTCGAATATCGGGGTGGGCGTTCCTCTTGCCGTCTTTACTCTGGTGCATGCCTCGCAGCTCCTAACGCAGTCCTTCACCCTCTGCACCATTCTCGTGAGGAACGCTAGGTCGGCCACCTGCCTTAGGGTTCATCTCTCCCCGGGTGTCCTCCTTCTTCATGGACCAGACGAACGAAGTCTTCTGCCATTCTTTCCGGGACCATCGGTCGGTAGTGGCCATCACGCGTCTCCTTGCCCACCTGTCCATCCCTAATGGTCCACGGTGTCCTCGCCTTTCCGTCCTCCAGGTCTTTCTTTAATGCCTCACAGCCCGGGTCCTTGCGCTGCCCTTCCTTCAGGTCCTTCCACCAATCTTCTATTCTCAGGTACCATAGCTGCACCGGTGAACACCACGGCGACCTACTAGGTTCAATCCACTGTTCTCGCAGCATCTCCCAGACCTGTTCTTCCACTACCTTCCTTTTTTCTTCGCTCAGGTTATATTGCGGGGTACGGGTCGGAGTGTGGCCTTCCAGGACTCGAATTACATGATGTACTGTTTTGGTTCGTCCGACGCCAGAGAGGGCCCGGTGGCGAGTCTTTAAAATCTCCCTTAATCGCTGGCGATCCGGTTCTGGTACGTTCTCCCCGATGGCCTCGTCCTTGATCTCGAGCTCCAGCGCCGGGTCTTCCAGACCCTTCCTCCTTTGGTACCAAGGCAGCTCCGTCCGGGGTCCTTTACCTAGCCCTACCAGTTGGTTCGGGAAGTCTATAACTACTTCGTTATCCCGCATCCAGTCCTGTCCTAGGATAAGGGACGCCTTAGTTGAGGCACCGCTGTCACCTCCGCGGTCAGATTCAAGGCCTGTACGCTGAACCGCAATATCCCTGTCCCGAGTAGTCGGGCGGTGGCGTCCATTGTCCCCAGTTTGATATCCCCAGTCTCTTCCTCTGGCTCTTCAACGAGGGTATAGAGTGCCTCATCCAAATGATGTAGAGGCCTGGGTGTCTATAAGCGCCTCAATTTCCCGGTTGTTCGGCAATGTTACCAGTAGGCTCGGGGACAATCCCCTGGGGTCCTTTAATCCTCCACTCCTTGCCAATATCAGTTGGGGTTCTTCTCCGTGGCTGCTGGGTTCTAGGCTGAAACGTACTTTTTTCGGGGGTTTCTTTATCGTGAGAAGCACTTGTTCCTGTTGTTCCTGGGTGAGTACTTCTGACGCCCCCGACCTTTCCGCCGCCCTTAAATCCTTATATAAGTATCCCGCCAGTTTGACGAACTCGTCATAGCTCCGGGGAGTCGTTATTCTCAGAAATGGTTTGACATTCTCAGGCAGAAGCTCTGTCATCTGCCTTATAAACGAGCTCTCGGAGCAGTGTTTTAATAGCCTCATTTGGATCATCTGCTTCCTTCTCAAGAACGTTTCTATATCGTCCTCCGGGGTGATCCGTTCACTGTACATTTTCCGAATGGCTTCCGCTTCCGCCATTGGTGAATCGTACTCTTCTAGTACCATTTTTTTAAAAGTTACCCAGTTGGGCTTTAGGTACTGCCGTGTGTGCCACCATACCGATGCCCCTCGATATAGCTGGTTCCCCGCCTCGCGGGCCCACGAGGAGAGTCCCACGTTGTGTCGTCGGAAGACCTCCTCACATTCCTGCAGAAAACCCTTGGGATCCTCCCAGAGTTCCCCATCATAGCGGGGTAGCTCTCGTCTTACCCATTCTGGAGAAGAAGCCCTGGAGGTTGGCGCTTGCAGATTGCGCAGCAGCTGTGTGAGTAACTCCACGGTGTTCTCGTGTTGACCCTTCCGGCATTCCCCGTCTTCCTCCTTTGGTGGGTGAATTGGGTAGGGTTGAGCATCCGGCCGCCACGGGTATTCCACCCCTCTTTCCCCTCTTTCTGGTGGCCGATACTCGTGGAGGTTATCGTCTGGTTGCCTCCCCGTTCTAGCGGTAAAGTCCAGCGGCTGATACGGGTTGGTAACTTTCTCCCGTCCGGCCTCCCCCTTTGCTAGGACGTCAAGCTCCTCTCGTCCATGGGTTGCTTCATCCTCCGGGGCTTATCCTCTTTGTCCGTTCTGAGGTTCCCGGGCGTCTGATGTGTAGCTCCTTCATCTTTTGTCCTCTTCTCGGGACTTTGTACTGCCGAGGCTACCGTGTCCAGTTTCGGAATGGCCCCTTTTCTTGGGAACCGATACGTGCCCACGGGTAGCCCGCGGCTAACCATCTCCTGCTCGAGCCTTATGGCTCGGTCGGCTATGTTTCCTCCCAGATGACAGCCCCATTCTTTTAGGACTGCCTTCACTTCGTTCTGGGTTAATTCCACCAGCAGCTTTCCGCGCTCCATTACGGAGATGAGGGAATTGTTGGTACGTCGTTACAACAATTGAGGTCCTGTCACGGTCGCCAAACTGACCTCGTGCACGGTCGCCAGTCCCTTTAACCGTCCAAGGGACAAGGTGAGCGGGGCTGCTATGACGGTGGGTCCGCTGAGGGATCAGCGGGGTGCTTCTCCGAGTAGGAAGGACAACCGAAGGTGCCGTGTCCAGCAGGGCACTCCGTAACCGGGGACACCGAGACAAGCTGGGTGGCACCGGGGGAAAGGGTCGGCCGTGTCTAGCAGGGCTCTCCCGGAAGGGGTAGGGAGGAAGGTAGGAAGGACAACCGGAGGCGCCGTGACCAGCAGGACGCTCCGTAACCGGGGACACCGAGACAAGCTGGGTGGCACCGGGGGAAAGGGTCGGCCGTGACTAGCAGGCTCTCCCGGAAGGAGTAGGAAGGAAGGTAGGAAGGACAACCGGAGGCGCCGTGACCAGCAGGACGCTCCGTAACCGGGGACACCGAGACAAGCTGGGTGGCACCGGGGAAAGGGTCGGCCGTGACTAGCAGGGCTCTCCCGGAAGGAGTAGGAAGGATAGGGAAGGGATGTGAGCCGGTCGAGGAGTGGAGACCGACTGAACGCTCACTGAGCTCGGAGCTCCTGAGGTAGCCTTCCTTGGAGTGGGGACCGCTGTCTCTCAGTGGGGGAGTCCGCTTCGGCGCGTGGAGTCCTAGAGGTGGAAGGGGTCCTCAATAATTAAACACGTTTCTCTCTTCACACGTTTATTGTTCCTTAAGAGATGAGGCTGGTGAGTTCCTCGGCGACGACTGACTCCTCGGCGCCCCCACCGCCCCCTTTATAGGGACTTTCCCACCACCAGGGTCCTCCCCCACTCCGAGTGGAGAGGGAATTCACTGGTAGTGGGAAGAGTGTCCCGCCGAAAAGGGGGGGGGGGAGGCACCGAAGAAGCCCAGCCGCTCCTTGTGGATGAGGGGTGGTCCGGTTTCCCAGAGGGAACCTCTGTGAAGTATTCCTACGTCACTTTATGCCATCTCGTCAAAGTAGCAGAGAGAGTTTGCCTTTTGAGCTCCTCACTCTTCACACTCCTAGAAATGTGACAGAAGGGCTCAGGGCCAATGGGGGTCATTTCTGATCCCTTGCGGGCCAGCTCGTCGGCCTTCTCATTGCCCCTGAGCCCCGAGTGCCCTGGTATCCATGACAGCAAGACAGAGTTGTCGGCGGATATTTCTTCCAGGGCCTTTAAACAGTCCCGCACCACCACCGAGGTGTTTTCGGGGGCAGATAGTGCTTTTAGTGCGGCCTGGCTATCGGAGCAGATTGCTATTTTCTTGTTTTTTAAGCCCAATCTGCATATTTCCTTAGCGCAGTGTTCAATGGCTATTGTTTCCGCCTGGAAGACGGTGGCATACCGTCCCAGGCAGATAGTCATTTCAGCGTGATGCTTTGGTCCGTACACCCCGGCCCCAGTGCCAGATGGCATTTTGGAGCCGTCGGTGTACCAGATAGAGTGAGCGTTTATGGGGCGGTTTGCCCTCCACTCCTCCCTATCCGGGATTATCACTTTGAATTTATTATCGAAGTGATACTCCTTGACAGCATAGTCCGAGGGCATCCCCAGTATGGGATCGGACATTATGGCGTCGCGGAGTTTCTGTTGTTTCAGCTCATGTCTCGAAATGATCGGGGATTGACCCTGCATGAGCCTTACAACTGTAGCTTTAGCCATTTCTTTGAGAAATAAGTGGAGAGGTGGAAGGTCTAAGAGGACTTCTAAGGCCATGGTCGGAGCTGTCCTCATGGCTCCTGTGATGCTCAGGCACGCAGACCTTTGAACTTTTTCCAGGAGCCGCTCCGTTTTTACCTGATCCGCCTTAGTCCACCACGCCACTGACCCATAGGTTACCATAGGTCTGACGACCTGTTTGTATAGCCATATGGTCATACTTGGATTCAGACCCCAGTTTTTACCACATAGCCTTCTGCATTGCCCGAGGGCTCGCAGCGCCTTTTGGGTGGTCTTGGCGAGGTGAGCGTTCCACGTAAGCCTCTGGTCGAAGGTGACGCCCAGATACTTCGCCTCAGTGGAGTATGGAATCGCCACCCCACCAAGCCCCAGGGGTCTGAGACCCCTTAGTTCCCTCCTTTTTGTGAAGGGGACTACTACTGTCTTCGTAGGGTTAATGGATAAACCCTCCCGAACACACCAGTCACTAACCAGGGTTAGTGCCCGCTGAACCCTTTCAGAAATGGTCCCAGCAAATCTGCCTCGGACCACCACCGCCAGGTCATCCGCATAGCCTAGACAGTCGTAGCCATCTTCAGCCAGCAGATGTAGCAGGTCGTCAACCAGGGTCACCCACAGGAGAGGGGAAAGAACCCCCCCCTGTGGGCAACCCCTAGTCGTCCTCGCTACAATGGAAGAGTCGCCCAAGGTCGAGGTGATGACCCTAGAGCTCAGGCAGCTCTCGATCCATTCGCAAATCTGACGATCGACTCCCTTGTTATTCATAGCTCTGATCATGGAGTCAGTGGTTGCGTTGTTGAACGCTCCCTCCACGTCCATGAACAGAGCCGTGGCAATCTCCTTATCCTCAATGGATCTTGATAGGAGACGGGTGAGATCATCCAACGCTAGGTCTGTGGATTTACCCGGCTGATAGGCGTACTGTCGACAGCTTAGGGGATTAGTCCTTAGAGCCGTCTCTCGCACATACCTATCTACCAGTTTTTCCAGAGCCTTGAGCATGAAGGATGATAAGCTGATGGGTCTGAAGGCCTTTGGAGTGTGGTCTCCCTGTTTACCTATCTTAGGTAGGAAAACAACCCTGACCTCTCTCCAAGCCTTCGGAATACACCTCCATGCTATGCTGGCCCTAAATGACCTTATAAGATGCGGCAGGAGTTTTTCCTGGCCTCTTTGCAGGAGTGCTGGGTAGATGCCGTCTGGCCCTGCGGCCTTGAACGGCTTGAATCCACTCAGCACCCACTTTAGCCTGGAGGGGGTAACTATGTGTTTCGCCACTGACCAGTCCTCCTTCCCTGCCCTTCTTCCTCCGCACAAGGCAGTGGAATGGGCCTCTGGGATAGAACCAGGAAAGTGCGTGTTAATGAGAAGGTTTAAGCTCTCCTCAGCAGTGGTCGTATAGGTTCCATCGGTCTTTTTCAGGAATCCTACTTGACCCCCTGTACCATCCTTCGACAGGACCCTGTGGATTCTGGCCGCTTCTGGCGTCTCATGCACCTCTCCGCAAAACCTCCTCCACGAGGCCCTTTTCGCTTTCCGGATTTCTTTGTTGTACAGGGTTAACTGCTCTCTATATGTATCCCAGGCGTTGGTGGCTTTGGCTCTATTAAATAGCCTTCTCACCTGGATGCGCAGTTCCTCCAGATGATTGTTCCACCAAACAGTTTTTACCTGTTTCTCCTGGTCTTCTGGCAGTTGGCTTCCCAGGCCTCAACAATGGCCTCGCTCAGCTGCCTCGTGACAGTGTCCAGGTCACCCCTGTCTGAGATCGTCCCACCCACCGTCCTCAGGTTCAGACTGAGAGACTTGGAGAAGCCGTCCCAGTTCGTCTCCCGAGGATTCCGATAGGTGGTAGATACCAGATTCGGGATGTCTAGCGTGAACCGGATGTGTCTGTGATCGGAGCCGGAAGGTTCCTGAGACACATGCCAGTCACGGATATTAATTCCCCCCCTGGGCAGGCACAGGGTTATATCCAGTACCTCTGCCCTTGAGCGGATCACAAACGTCGGTTCATTGCCAACATTGGCTATGTCAAGCCAGCGATAAAGTCTAAAAGGGACTCACCTCTGGCGTTTATGTTGCTACTACCCCAGTTTGTGTGATGTGCATTGGCGTCGCAGCTGATCAGGAGAGGAAGGCACCTACTGCGCGCGTGATCTACAACCTGTTGTATGGCTTCTGGTGGACAGGTGTCCTCGTCCGGGAAGTAGGCCGAGCATATTAGTACCTTTTTTGGTCCTACTTCCGTTTTCACTGTCAGGATTCCTGCAACACAATCCCCTGAGCAAAGCTCAGGGATCAATAAGCAATTGAATTCTTTACTTACCACCATGCAGGCTCGAGGTCTGGGGGCAGACCTATCATACATTACCTGGGTGGTTGGGACTCCGAGGCCCCTGACGACGCTTCCGTTCAACCATGGTTCCTGCAGGAGGGCTATGTCCAAGCCTTCATTCTCCATCGTTTTGCACAGGATGGCCGAGGCCGCCCTTGCGTGATGGAGATTTCCCTGCAGGAACCGGAGTCCCTCCTTCCCCCTCATTTCGTCGGTGAGGGGGCCACCGAGCCCACAGCCACGGGGGGATCAACCTCCATGGTACCCTCCGGCGCCCTGACGAGGGGCTGTGCCGAAGGCCTTAGTAGTGGGCTGGTGTTGTCCACCGAGCCCACAGCCATGGGGGAATCAACCTCCATGGTATCCTCCGGCGCCCTGACAAGGGGCTGTGCCGAAGGCCTTAGTAGTGGGCTGGTGTTGTCCGTTAAATCCGGAGGGGTGGTAAATTGGGCCTTTTTCCGCTTCTTTTTGCCCTTTTTCCCCTCCTTCTTTTGCTTTTGATCCCCCTCTGCTCGTAGCTCGGAAGGGGGGTCCGCGGGAGAATCTCCCTTGGTTGTCTCCCCCTCCCTCGCTCTGAACTTGAGGGTTCTCATGCCAAAATAGGCCTGCATGCCCTCTGACTTCAGGGCCTCCAGGGACTCCCCGTCCATGGCGAAGGTCCAAACCTTACCTCCGTCACTGGACCGGTCGCCCCAGGACGCCCATCTGTCGGTACGCAACCGCCTATTACTTACTTGAAGTCTGGAGAGGATCTGATCTTTGGTCAGATCCTTGCCAAACTCCTCTGCGACGAATACCGTGCACGTCACCGGCCGGGGGATCTCCTCACCCTTCAGCGCACGGAGGTTTGCACCTTCCCATGGCCTCAGGGTGGGGGTAATATCCACCAGCCAGCCCGCCGCCTCGGCATTCGCACAGGTAACAAGGAGGAAGCCCGGCCTATGATTGGATCGGAGGAAGCGGATTTGAATTCTGCTGTCCACCTCCCTCTCATAGGCTTTGAGGACAGCCTCCAGCACCCTGTCCTGTTGCTCATCGCTGAGCTGGACCTTAGGGTAGTCGGTGTCCACCAGACCTACCTTCACAGAGGCCGAGGCATCCCTATAGGAGAGCTGAGCTCTTACCTGTTCGGGCTGCCTCGGTTTTTTCCTCTCAGGGGCCTTAACCGGTGTGACCGACTCTGATCTGGGCCGTTTAGCCCTGGCGCTATTGGACTAAGTCGTGCAGGGAGTATCACCCCCTGTCGACGTCCCCGCCTTTGGCATTGACCTGGTCAGTTTAGTAATTATGTTGTCCCGGATGACGGACCTCTTGGCCCTCAGGAACTCCACCCCCTCGCCGACTAGATTTTGAATCCTGTGTCGGGATTGGCCGGTGAGTTTGACCCTTCTGACCTCCTGGTCCGTCATCCTCTCCAACTCCTCAATGGACCTTGGCCGGAAGTGCGGTCCGCGGGTGCTGGCTTCGGGAGCCTTTGCATCGCGTCCCGTCCCCCGTGCCGCCCCTTGAGGAGCCGGAGCTACCGTCCCTGCTGTTTGGGTGGTAGTGGTGGGTGTTGTGGTGGTGTTTTGTGTTTTTGTTTTTTGTGGTTGTGCCATGCAGAAACGGAGAAAGCTAGGGAAGTGAAGTCCGCCCGACCAGAGCCCCGCATGGCCGGGTAAGTCTAAATACAAGGGGGGGTCGACCGGTGCCCCCAGGGAGAACGTTAGGGACCGAAGTTACCCCTCGGCCATCCAGCCCTCGGCACGTTGCTCCTTACACCTTAGCTTGGGGTTTTCTGTAGGGGTTGTCTCCCTTAGCCTGTATTCCCCGTTATAGCGCCGGGAGTCGCTCTTGCCCTCCACCGTTAGCCGCTCATCGCGTTGCCCAGGGTACACGACGAGGACGTGGTGGTTGGGCTTGGGGTATGTCGTAAAGTCCGACTGAGGCATTACCCGGTATTTTGGTCCTCCAGGGTCCAGGCACCCAGGAGGTACCGAGGCCTTCACTCCCCCTTGTACCCCTCAAAAGAGAGAAGTTAAACTTACATTGACAGGAACAGAAATATCATGTTTTTTGAACATGTTTCTCCAACATTTGAGATGAGAGAAGTTAAAATTTTGGTTCCCAAATCTTGACATCTGTGTCCTTTGGGCAGGGCAGATGGTTACGTCCTGTAAACAGCGGAAGAATCGCCGACAAAAAGCGCCATCTGTCGATAAATCAAGGTAATGTGGCGGGAAGATAGCGCCACCCGACTGGAACTACCAAAAGGGAACGCCAAAAAAAGGGAACTAGGGAGAGGAAAACCCCCCTAAAGGGTAGATTCCTAGATTTAGGTTTTTTGGGGCCTTGTGCACTCCGACCCCTAATGGGTCTATTGTGCGCCCTTGTCTCCTAATCAGAGCTCCCCATCAAGCCCCAGGCTCTTAATTAGCCTCCAGAGGCTGGACAGGGATCTCTTTGTGTAGTTCGATGGACTGGGTTTCTCTTCCCCTATATCCATGAACCTCAGCCGTGCTAGGCCTTCGCAATAACAGAGGACGTGCTCCGCCGTCTCCTCCTCCTCCAAGCAGAAGCGGCAGGTGCTGTCCTCTGTCACTCCCAACCTTTGAAGGTGCTTACGGAGTTTACAGTGGCCAGTCAGCAGACCCACCATAATGCGGACTTTGGTTCTGCCCTGCCTGAGCAGGTCTGCTGTAAATCCATGCCGTGGTCCACTAATGAACATCTTGGCATGCCTTTGACCTCGAGCTTTATGCCATCTCGTCAAAGTAGCAGAGAGAGTTTGCCTTTTGAGCTCCTCACTCTTCACACTCCTAGAAATGTGACAGAAGGGCTCAGGGCCAATGGGGGTCATTTCTGATCCCTTGCGGGCCAGCTCGTCGGCCTTCTCATTGCCCCTGAGCCCCGAGTGCCCTGGTATCCATGACAGCAAGACAGAGTTGTCGGCGGATATTTCTTCCAGGGCCTTTAAACAGTCCCGCACCACCACCGAGGTGTTTTCGGGGCAGATAGTGCTTTTAGTGCCCCCTAAAGGGTATATAAAGCCGAGAAGCGCCGCATAAGAAAAAGTCTGTCCTAAAAGTTAAGTGAGTTATAAGGTTTGTAAAGTGTGAGAGATCGGCAAAGGCGATTACTCGACGGCTAAACCCGCGGGAAGTCTAGATAATTGGCTTTTGTGACAAGTCATCTCCGGGAATAGAGAGTGGACAGCAGAATCGGCAAAGGCGATTACTCGACGGCTAAACCCGCGGGAAGTCTAGATAATTGGCTGTTTGTGAAAAGTCATCTCCGGGAATAGAGAGTGGACAGCAGAATCGGCAAAAGACTGAAACTGCAGGCAAAAGACTGTTAAACTTACATTGACAGGAATAGTAATATCATGTTTTTTGAACATGTTTCTCCAACATTTGAGGAGATGGGACATCGTTGAATAAATAGATGACGTTTCCCTTACGTTCGAAATGCACAGACTCAGGATACCTGCTGTTCTTGCGCAGGAGTCTGTATGTAGAGACATTGACCGTGGACATATCGCTGACAATCGCTTTTACTTTTATGTTGGCATCATAGGCAGCATCCAACACTTCATGGGTCAACGTGGTCAATGTTTATTTTATTTTTATTTATTTATTAAACATAGTACAAGAAAGAAAATTCAAATTGTACGCGTCACAGTTTCATAAATTATTACATTTTCATTTATAAATAAATTTTCAATAAAACATTTGTCATTAACAATAAACGTAAAAACTAATACAAAAATCAAGGAACTTGAACATAAAAAGGAAACTATCTGAGGAACATAATTTATCACAAAAGATCAGGACTAGGGCAAGTACATAACATCACAATTTGTCGAGTTTAAAAAATTCCTCAAATGAATAAAAGGCTTCTCTGAGTAATATGTTTTTAATTTTAATTTTAAATTTTTCAAGTGGTAGAACGGCAACAGACTTAGGAAGCTTGTTAAAAAACTTTACACCCCATGCTTTAAAATTATTGGTTCTTCGGAGCCTTGTAAAAGGGACGAGCAGGTTGCCTTTTTGCCTGGTTTCGTAATTATGATCAACCATATTAAGTGAGTCAAGATTACACTTGGAATACAACAGACACTCATAAATATAGAGAGAGGGCACGGTCAAGAAATTGTACTTTATATAAAATTGTCTACAATCATCCATGAATGCGATGCCTGCAACAACTCGTACAGCCCTACGTTGCACTGAGAATATGTCCACCATATGTGTAGAATGACCCCAGATGAGGATACCATACCTTACTTGACTTTGAAAAAGCGATTGAAAGGAAATGGAGAGATATTCTTGGCTGATTTCACTTTTTAATCTCCTAAGAAGGTACACACACGAAGAAAGTTTTTTTGATAAAAGAGCGCAGTGAGCCTCAAAAGTGATACCACCATCCAAAAGGACACCTAAAAACCTGACAGACTCAGGGCAATCCAACTCACTCCGATTTCTCGTAGTGAAAAGCATTTGTTCAGTCTTAGCTAAGTTCAGAGTCATTCCATTGCTTGCGCACCAATTCTTTAAATGTACAACGGAGATCTCTCCCTGTTCAACAACAGTAGATAAATCATTACCACTTACAAGACAGAAAGTATCATCAGCAAACAAACAGAATTTAATGTCGGGAAATTTCTATGGAAGGTCATTAATAAAAATTAAGAACAATATGGGGCCTAAAACAGATCCCTGAGGTACACCACACGATATAGGTCTAAAAGAGGAGAACGTCCCATTAGAAAGCACACATTGGCTACGATTCAAAAGATAGCTACTAAAAAAGGAAAAGGACTCGTTCGAGAAATTGTACTTTTTTAATTTGCCAAGCAGTATGTTATGTGGCACCGTATCAAAGACCTTGGTTAAATCAAAAAATGTCACAAGCGAATACAGCTTCCGATCAATGTTCTCAAATACCTCAGACATCAAGTCAACAATAGCTAGAGCAGTGTTCTTCCCTTCACGAAAACCAAATTGATTGTTATTAAATAGATTGTAACATTCGAAGAAGCTGACTAGGCGAATTTTCACGACTTTTTCAAAAACTTTGGAAAAAATAGGAAGAAGCGAAATCGGTCTAAATTATTAGGGTCGCTCTTACTGCCTTTTTTATGTAATGGTATCACAACAGCCGTTTTTAGACAATCCGGAAAGACATTTGCAGCAATACTCTCGTTGATTAGGGAAGTCAGAGGATACACTATCGGATAGCTGATGCATTTGACAAGAGACGATGATAGTTTGTAGAGGTCCAACGAGCAGGAGTTATTCAGACTCTCAATCACTTCCAAAACTTCATCACAGTTAGTGGAGGTGAGGGAGAAGGCAGGCAGTGAATCAGAATAAGGCAAAGCAAAGTCGAGAGGATCAAAGACTGCTTTAGGAATGGATTCAGACAAGCGGTCACAAATAGTACTAAAATGTACATTAAGGTCTTCAGCCGAAAGAGGGTTAGGTTCTGTGCAGTCCACTTTACCCCTTTTTTCATTAATTATATTCCAAGCTGTCTTTTGGGCATTATCACTGTTCTTGAGTTTTTCGCTGTTAAATTTAAGTTTCGCGTTTGATAGTTCTTCCTTATAGTCGGCCAATGCAGCCTTCCTGAGGAGAACAATCTGTTCAGAGTCAGTGAGTTGACAGAGATCATTTATTAAGTGAAGCTTATTTTTCATTTGGCTTAGCTTATCAGTAAACCACTCTTTATGTCGCTGATTTCGACCACCACTTTTCATACTTTTTAGAGGGAGATGGAAATTGACAGCTTCTAGCAATGTCTCAATAAATAAGATCCATTTCTTCTCCAAGGTGAGAGTGGAGAATAAGATACTATCCCAGTTAATTAAGCAGAGACTATTACGAAGGAGTGGAAGGTTACGCTCAATAAAAGGTCGACTCGTAGTAGTCGAGGCATCTTTGGGTGGTAAAAAAGGAAAAGAAAAAGATATCGCTCTATGATCAGAAAAAATTACATCATGTACATTACTAATAAAATCAGCATCGAAGTCAACAAAAACATTATCAATACAATTTTCGCCCCTAGTACCAGTGGTAATTAGAAACCGGAAACCGAGTGAAGACATTAAGTCATCAACATAATGGAAGTCTTTGAGACATTTACTTTGAGCATTAAAGCTTACATTAAAGTCTCCAAAGATGAGAATACGAATGTTTTGGTATCCCAGAATTACATGATATAGACTCACCATAACAGATCCAAAAGTACTTAAATCACTTGAGGGGCTTCTATATACACCAATGATTAGCACAGATTTATCAGGAGATATTACTGCAGCAATTTCACAGTGATTATCGACAGAGAGTGGGTTAATTTTGTCAACAGCATCAAATAGCAAGGAGAAGCTAACCGCAATCAAAACACCACCATGTTCGGAATCTTTCCTGCAAGAATGAAAAATAACTTTGAAACCATCAATACTTATTAGTTTGATCAGATCCTCACTCAGCCAGTGCTCAGCCAAAATAACGATATTGACTTCGTCTAGAGTGGTTGCCAAAAAATGTTCCAACATATTGATTTTAAATCTAGCTGATCGAATATTTAAAAAGCACACTTTTGACTTAGAGGTGATTGTCAGTTTTCTAGAGACGGTAGTAGATGATGAACCCCCTAATTTGACAAGACTTGCTGAGGGGAAGCACCCAGGCCTAAAAAATGGGCTTTGGAGACTGGAGAGGGAAAGGATTTAGGTGGGGAGGTACCGGCTATAAGGCAACCTGCCGGCCAAAATTCAGGTGTAAAGATTTTATCCTTAATTGACCGAGGAATTCCAACTTTAAATGAACTATATGTTTCATATTTAGGATTAAGACTTACAATCATAAAGATTTTACCATCAAATCTATCATTGAGAAATTTTTGGAGGTCGTCTGGCTTTACGGTTGGGTCCAGTCGTGAAATAAAGATCCAGAATGTTTTTTGTTGTTTTTCCAATGGCGTGACAGTCGTGAGTCCGAACCTTTTCCAACGAAGGCTATACGACCTCTTCTAGATTGAGCAGCGTTTGAGTTGAAATGCGTAGATTCATTTTCCTGACGGTTTAGCGACTTTACAGGAGACGATCCCGGAGGTTTAGTTACGTTACTGGCGACGCTTGAGTTTTTAGGCGATAAGTTACCAGCTGGTTTCCTTCTTCTCCTTCTATTGACGAATTCAAAATTCTCATCATCGTTTTTATCAATAGTATCAAACCGATCAGTGTTTACCCTGTTGTTTGCAGTCGACTTTTGTTTGTGTGATGTTACTTCGTGGTTATCCTTAGATGAGACAGTGTTACCCATTAGAGACGTGGGAGCGGCGAAATATCCCTTATGCGAGGGGTTCAATTCACCCTTAGCATCTTGTTTACGCAATGGGGGGAGGGGATCATTCATCAGATCCACCTCTGGTTCAGGAGAAGCAAATTCTTAAAAACCCGACCATTACACAAGGTTTTTTAATTCTAATTTTAATTTATTACTTATGAGTAGAGCTCGGATTTATATGCAGAAAAAAAACCCCTAAATATGCCATATAATATGCAGTAAAAAGCACCAAAATATGCAGTAAAAACACCGAAATATGCAGCGATATGCAGTAAAAACCGCCGAAATATGCAATGAAGATGAGGAAAAATAACAAAAATATTGATAAGTTTCAAATATGCAATATTTGCAATAACTCTCAAATATGCAAAATATGCAATATAAAATTTAAACCATGGTATATAGGTGGTGTAATTCGGATAAATACCTAATCATTTAAGTCCTATCTCATAGCAAAAAGAATATGCAATTGCATACGAATCCGAGCTCTAATCATCATTTAACACCACGTGCTATCTCTTATCACTCTTTACATCCGTCCACTAGCGCACTCTCTTTAACATCGCATTCTTAATAAACAAAAAGCAAAAATTAAATAAGTTTCAACATAATATGTGTAAAATATGCAAAAAGTTTCAAATATGCAAATATATGCAATAACTCTCAAATATGCAAAATATGCAATATAAAATTTAAACCATGGTATCTAGGTGGTGTAATTCGGATAAATACCTAATCATTTAAGTCCTATCTCATAGCAAAAAGAATATGCAATTGCATACGAATCCGAGCTCTACTTATGAGGGTTGCTCCACCATTATTTCTCTTACAGATGCAAGGATTTTCAATTATTCTTAAAAACCTGTCCCAACCCCGAGTCGAAACGTTATTGGTACAACTTCAAATTGGGTTTTTTTTATTTGCGACTATGTACATACTTATATTTCTAATGCACCAAGAGAAACTTGTGTTCTTTTTTGAAAAGTGTTTACCATACTTTAGGGAAGTAAGTTGTGCCAAGTACGCCTCTTGGCTAGTGTCAGTCAACCACCTTTGCTAGAATCAGCAATACTAGTATTGAGTACCTTCACACAATTGAGTTTGATGAAAATAAAGTTCTGGAAAGATTGTGTTCTCTTTCCTCCAACTCTTCACGGGTCCTGATGGTGTTCCCGAGATTTTCTTAAAAAACTGTGGATCATCATTATTCGGACCAGTCTCACGCTTATTTCGACTCTCAATGGATTCTGCCATATTTCCCGCTCAATGGAAGCATTCTTTTGTCACACCGGTCCATAAGAAAGGGGATAAATCGAACATGGCCAACTACCGACCGGTGTGCAAAATTTCAGTGTTGGCCAAACTCATGGATGCCATTGTGGCCGAATTTATCAGCGTCTCTTTCAATAGATTCTTATCTATCCATCAACATGGCTTCATTAAATGTCGTTCGACGGTTACTAACCTCTTCGTTTATAAAGACTTTATTATTAATGCTTTAGATAGAGGTAAGGAAGTCCATGCCATTTACACGGATCTTTCTAAGGCTTTTGATAAGGTTGACCGGGCACTGCTGATTGCTAAGTTAAATTCCTATGGAATCGGACAACCACTCTTAGGTTGGTTACAGTCCTTCTTATCTCAAAGGTCATTTTCAGTTTTATTCAAAGGCGCTGCTTCCAAAGTGGTCCCGATAGACTCAGGCGTCCCCCAGGGATCGCATTTAGGCCCTGTCCTCTTTCTTATCTTTTATGATGATGTACCTAATCGATGTGCTTAAGAATAGCCAATTTTTACTTCTTGCTGATGATCTGAAGATCTACAAAGAAATTAACACTATTGAAGATTGCTATCGTCTTCAAGATGATATTTCCTCTTTTTATGATTGGTGTTGCTCTAACTTCCTCCCTGTAAATGATAACAAATGTTTCTTTATATTTTGCTTCTCTCGCAAGTCCTCTAAGCTTCTTACCTCATATCCAAATTTTCATTACCGTATTGGTACAACCCCTTTGCCGGAAGTCTCTAGTGTTACAGACTTGGGTATTGTGTTCAACAATAAATGTTCATTCAAAGAACATATTGCCTGCACTAGGAAGAAGGCGCTTCGAATGCTTGGCTTTGTAAAAAGGATGACCGCCGACTTCACGAATATCTTTGCCATCAAAGTTCTTTATTTTGCCCTAGTGCGTAGTGTCCTTGAATATGGAGCGCTAATCTGGTCTCCCAGCTCTAAATCTTAAGTCGATGATATTGAAAGGATCCAGAATAAATTTTTAAGATATCTGTGGTTCAAGTCTGGGCATGATTGTTCATCGTTTTCTGCATCCTCTGCGCGTATAATTTTTGATCTCGACAGCCTCGAGCTTCGTCGCATCATGACTCTGTTAACCTTCGGATGGAAACTCACGAACGGGGCAGTTGATGCACCATTAATCCTTGAGGGCTTGTGCCTCAGAGTGCCTGCCCGGTCATTAAGACACTCTCCGTTATTCTATGTTCCGAGAACCAGGACCCGCTATGAGGGCTCCGGCTGTCTGGTCCGACTTGCATCGGTTTTAAACCGGGCAAGTTCGTCCACAGACCTGTTTAATATGTCCCTACGTCAATTTCAAGCTGCCTCGAGGGAGTGGTTGGGGAGCGGTGATGTCTTTCGGTTCTGAATGCCCGTCTATACTTCTAAATTTTTTTATTTATTTATTTGTACATACTTGTTTATTTGTTCTGTATCATTGTATGTCTTTCCACTCGTATGTACCAGATTTTTATTATTTATTTATTTATTTATTTATTAATGTAATATCTATAGATTGTAATTTCTGACTGTTCTTTTTTGGACACTTGTCTGTGGAACTATAAAATAAAATAAAATAAATAAAATAAGAAAAAGTGTGGGAAAACGTATTTTCCCGCGTGAAAGTCCGTTTCCGTTTTTTTGACAATTGACGGGGTTGTCTTGGCCCTTGGGAGTTAAAAACGCTCAAAATAGTGAATATTTTTATTTATAACTCCATGGAACGGCTCCGCCGTATTCGTTACATCCCTGTCAGTCTGTTCCCCACGAAGGACTATTACTTTTCAGTTCAGTTATTTACAAACGTCTTAAAATGGATAGAAAAAAATATTGTGCGGTGCCAATGTGCAAAAACACTATAGTGAATGCGCCAGAATAATTATTTATTAGTTTTCCGAGTTGTCCTTCGCTAAGAAAGAAATGGTTTATGGCCATGAGGAAAGACATGGCTCTTTGTCCCGTTTCCGACTTAACAACCATTTATGTTTGTGAATACCACTTTGATGTAAGTCCATTTAGGTATTTTGTCAAAAATTTTCAAGTATCATGTAATTAAAATTTTCGCAGATTGAAAATGATATAACGAACATAGCATTTGTTCGCTGTTGTGTTTATCCCCGTATTCTTTTCGTGAAGACCTTATGGGGAAGCTGCCCATTTTTGTTTAAAAAAAAAAGGAAAAAAATATGAACGAGAAAAAAATTAAAAAAAAAAAAGATTACCTGGATAATAAAATAAAGAGAACATGGATCTTGACCATAAGGAAATATAATTATTAAAAAAATCAATAAATAAATAATTGTCCTTTAATTCGTAAAAAAAAAAAAAGATTTCTTTTGTTTCTTTAAAAAGATATACACAAGACACCAATACCTATTTTTACATATAAGTTAAAAAAAAGAAGCACCTGTCTCTGAATGTTGATGGAAAGGGGGAACGAAGCGGCGATCGACGAAGTCGAAGAGAAGAGGAGACGAAGCAGAAGCTTGAGAAACGAAGCATCGAACGTGAAGCTGAATAAAATGGTGGTTCGTAGAAAAAAGGCGAAGCACAAGGTTGTCCCGAAAGACGAATCCTATTTTTCTTTTATTTTTTTTACTTAAAAAAAGAACAGTTCGCACTTGAACATAAAGAGGAGCGTCCTTTCAGCCCGAGCTCGGCGACGAAGAAGACCCCGAGTGAAAAAAAGTCACGTGGTCCCCAGCTGTGCACCAGTCGTGCCACTCTTGTTTTATTTTTCCCTTATTTGAATTTTTTTGGCGCGTGACAAATATTCCCCCTCGGAGAAAAAAAAAGAGAAAAAAAAAATTGCTGAAGATAGGGATTGTAGATGCTGACGATGCGACGATGGGATAGAGACAGGTGTTGGACCGTTATATGTATAATTCAAAGGGAGAGAGAGAGAGGTGCGTCTAAAAAAAATCTAGAAGTTGTAAAAATAAAGGTAAATTCTTTTCTGAATTTTTGTGTTTTCTGATTAGCAGTAACCGTTACATAAAGTCTTTTTTCTAAAATATAATCTTTAACAAACATTAGGTACATTCATTTCTTTAATTGTGTCAAATGAACGTGAATTTTTACAGACGGATCACTATTAAGACTAATGAGATATGACACTCTGTTAAAAATTTTTATGACCGTGTAGGGTCCTGTATATTTGGGAGCAAGTGAAGCTTGTATTTTTTTTGACTTGTTGGACAAAACATAATTTTTTCTGTAAACGATGTCGCCTACTTTTGGAAAATCGTAGAAACATATAGAAACGTTTGAGTCTTTCTTACGCTGTTTGTTGGTTTTAATAAGGCAATCGTAAGCTGTTTCCAGTAATTGGGAGAGTTCATCAGGGGATAATTGTTGTAAGGAATTTTCTAGGTGGAGTTGCAGGGTTAAAGGATGTTGGAGTTCGCGACCAAGGAAAAGAAGGGAAGGAGTGACTTTGGTCGCCTCATGTTGGGACGAGTTGAGAGCGGAAATAAACAAAAAAAGGTTTTCCTCCCACTTCTTGTGGGATTCACCATGGAAAGCTCGAATAGCTTTTTTTAGACCTTGTATATATCGTTCAGCCAGATTAGCTTGCGGATAATGGGTTATATTTGATATGTATGTGACTCCAAGGTCAAACAAAAAATGACGAAAGGCGCTAGCCCGAAAACAAGACTGACGATCTGCGATCAAGTGGGTTGGCAGACCGCATACAGCAAAAATGCCTTTTAGAATTCTGATTACGATCTCGGTGGTGGTGTTGCGACAAGGAACCGCAAATATGAATTTGCTAAAGCCATCAACGGCTAGTAAGATAAATTTATTCCCCGTGGACGACGTGGGGAGAGGACCGATGAAATCTATGTATAGACATTCAAAAATACGTGAGGGAGGAGTACTGTGCAAGTATTTAGGGTATGGGTGATTGTTAGGTTTAACCCTTTTGCAAGTTTCGCATGCACGAACTTTTGATTTAACGTCCCTGTTCATCTTGGGATATGTAAACAAAGATTTTATTCGGTTTAGAGTTTTTGTGAAGCCTAAGTGGGCACCGTAAGTACTGGTATGATAATATTTAAAAATGGCGTCCTTCATAGAGTCAGGAATCACCAATTTTCTTATCTGAGGGTGTTGAGGTGGAGAAAAATACACTAGTCCTCTAAGAATGGAATAATTAACGTCAGAAGCGTTAAGTCGATCGTTTATGAAATCATCTTTCATTTGAAGCTCCCCAAAGTTTGAAAACAGAGAGGGCAAATCTTTGAGAGGCGATGCGAACAAAACAGGTGAGTTCGTTTGAGTTTCGACGGAGTCAAAATCGGGATTGAAAAATCTACTTAAACAGTCCGCAACGGTGTTACATTTTCCTTTGACATGGATCACTTCGAAATTAAAGGAATCTAGTTCCGAGATCCATCGCACAGCTGGGTTACTAAGGATACGAGATCTGTCACCTTTCAGGAATTGAACGAGACCACTACAGTCCGTGTATAATTTGAATTTCCTATGGGTGAGGAATTTTTGGAAATGACGAAAACTCAATATGACCGCAAATAACTCCTTTTTATAGGCAGTGTAATTCATTTCGGAGCCGGACAGTTTTTTGGAGTAGAAAGCTATGGGACGAATGAGACCATCCTTATCTGCCTGAGCCAACAGCGAACCGACCGCAATGCCCGAAGCATCTGTATACAAAAGGAAAATTTCATTGAAATTCGGTATCGCCAGGACCGCTGGAGAAACTAGAGCAGTCTTAAGCGAATCGAAGGCTTGCTGGCACTCGTAAGTCCATACTAAGCGTGAATCGTTAGACTTAAGGGCGTGTATAGGGGCCGCAATTTCCGAGTAGTTCGGGATAAATTTCGCAAAAAAGGAACAAAATCCAAGAAATGACAAAGTTTGGTGCAGAGTGGTAGGTGGGGTAAACGAACGAATAACCTCTATCCGGTCAGGGTCAATCGCTATAGAATTCTTGGAAATTTGGTGACCTACAAATTTAACTGATGTTTGAAAAAATTTTGCCTTATCTGGATCAACGGTGAGACCATTGTCGCGTAGAATTTGAAGAGCGACGGAGACGTGTTTGAGATGATCTGTGATGGAAGAAGAATAAATTATTATGTCATCGACATAATTCCACATAAAGCGGTATTTGATGGAATGAAATATGCGTTCGAGGTATTGAGTTAAGGCCTGAGAACCGAGGCTGATACCCATAGGTACTTTGAGAAATTCATAATGACCGAAGCATGTCTTAAAAGCAGTATACTTTCTGGAATTGGGGTGCAAAAGCAGTTGGTGAAATGACTGGGAGAGGTCAAGAACGGTGAAAAACGTTGCACCATGAATATGTTGGAAAATGTCATCAAGTTTTGGCAGAGGCCAAGCGCTAAAAACTATATGTTCGTTTAACTTTTTATAATTTATCACCAATCTTTTTTTGTTGGGATCTTTTTTTGCCACTAAAAAGGCTGGCGATGCCCATTTGGTGATGGTTGGCTGTATGACATTTTGAGCTAGCAGCTCATCGATGATTGCTCGCATTTTCTGCAAGTCGATAGGGTTCAGTGGGTAGGCTGGCATGTTAATGGGAGGTATGTCCCTTACGAATATTTCAAGCTCATAATCTTTGGCCGTACCTATTTTTGACGTTAAGACGTCAGGGAACTTTTTTACGTGTAGATTTTTATAATAATCATTACTACTATTGCTAATACAAGTGGATGATGACGACAAAGAAGAAGATAATGATTCCAAATCTGGATCACTTAGCTGATCGTTATCAATGTCATCGTTAACGCCGAAGGACGCGTAAACAAGGTGGTCTTCCGCTGAGTGATCTAATTGACCGAGCACAGCCATTTTGGAATCGACTGCCAAATTTACACCCTCCGATGGGTGAGGACAACACAGTGAGAACGTTTTTAAGGGATTAAACGCAAAAGAAATGTGCCTACGATGGGCATCCATGATGAGACCTGAATGGGTCATGAAATCAAATCCCAAAAGAAGTGGAATTGGAAGCTGCTGTATGATGACAACTTTAATATACCAAGAAAGTGTGGTAAAATTTATTTTTAGAGTTCCTTCCCCCTTACATTCAGCTGTATTGCCCGCCACTGATATTATTTTGGTACTTGAAGTGGGAGAATAAGCTTTAAAAGATTTTAGTCCGATAATTTTAAATTGTTGTTCAGAGATGGCGCTAATCGAAGAGCCGGAGTCAAGCATTGCAGGTGTCTTGTGCCCGCCTATGCGTATGTTCAAAAAGGGAAGGGATTTTATCGGACTTTCGTAAGGGGGTGAGCCTAGTTTTTGAAGTTTTATTAGAGTTTGGTGCAACGGGAGTGCTCTGAGGTGCACAAGAACCCATAGAAGTAAAAATCTTTTGCAATTGAGCGATTTGTTGTACAGTGTCACTCAAGGCAGCAAAGGATTGTTCTTTGTTTGAAAAGGAAACATTTTTTGTTTTTTGATACCGATTGTTATTTTGGTGCTGTTTGCCTGACTGTGATTTGTAATTTTGCCTGTTGCCAAAATCTCCATTCGTGCCGTTATGAGGTTTAGTTTGTTGGCCATTCGTGGGGTTTTGATTTTGGGTGTTTGGATAACCGGCATTGTTGTTATCATTGTTATCATTATTGTTATAACCGCCTCTATTATTGTTATAATCGCCTCTATTATTATTATTGTTATAACCGCCTCTATTGTTATTATAACCGCCTCTGTAATTATTATTGTTATAACCGCCTCTATTGTTATTATAACCGCCTCTATTGTTGTTATAACCGCCTCCGTTATTGTAACCGCCTTTATTGTTAATAGAGAGTTTCAGGGAATCGTAATTCCGAGATCCCGATTCCGACTCGCTCAAGGTCATACGACTCGAGCCGCCAGTCGTAATCGTAACACGACCCGATTCGGCTGGGTCGTATACCGGAACGACTCAAATCCCGATTCCGAGTAAACGTACGGTTATATTTTACGAAGGTTATTTCGTATCTCGTTTAGGGTTGTTTTTGTTTGTTTGTTTTTTTTCATTCGAAAAAGTTGTTTTTCACGATTAGTTAAGGTGAGAAAGGTAAGTAAACGTTGATTTATGTAAACTTTAAAAAATGTTGAACGTCAAACAGCTTTTTAACAAAAAGCTTTCATTCATCGCTTACCTTCTTTGACGATCTTCTACTTGGAGTAATAAAACTTCCTCAATCGTTTCGTCGTCACTTTCGAATGCAATAAAATCGTCCAAAGAAAACATTTTCCCTACTTTTTCACTCAAAACTAACGAAAAAATTGGCGGAAACGTTTTGGGGATAGTAAACAGAAAAACCATGTTTCGATTTGAATTTGCTCTAGTGAGAACATTGTGAACTAACTGAGTCGGAACTGAATCGGAACGACTTCCTGAAACTCTGTTTTACAGCCTCTACGAGAAGACCTTTCCCGTTTGTTGAGTCGGAGTCGGGACTCGGAATTACGATTCCCTGAAACTCTCTATTATAACCGCCTTTATCATAGTTGTAACCGCCTCTATTGTTATATTGATTTTTAAAAAAATCTGGCTTGAAATTTGGGGTTGTAGGGGCAGAAGGGTTCTGCGCTTGGAAATTGGGACCATAACGTTCATTAATATTAATTTCAACGTCTCGGACTTTAGCGTAAAGAGCGCTATAAGAATTTATTGTGTCGTGATTTCCAAACAAAAGCAAATAATTCGGGTCTAAGGATATGATTATATTAGATACATTAAATTCTTCTTTATGTTCATTAAAGAGTTTCGACAAGATTATTTGAGAATCAACATATTCTCTCAAAGCGATGCCATCTTTTTGTGGCTGAAACAATAATTGTGATTTGGCCTGGTCATATTGCTTCTTCGTGAGGCAGTGCCTCATGAGAGATGCGGAAAAAACGTCGTAATTGATGTTGGGGTGATTTATTGCGTTGTATAATGTGTTAGCTGATGTGGTGTTGATAGTTTTGTCTGCTATAACCCTCAAAATCTGCCTAAATCTTCCCTTTAATCGGTTGGCGATAGGCGCCAATCTTGTCAAAAAATCTATTATCGTTTGTGGACGATAAAGGATAAAATGAGGTAATTCCCTAATCCTTTTTTTCATACTAGATGAAATAGAACGGGATCGAGAACGCGAGTTTGAAGAAGACGATGATGAAGATGACGACTCCGATTTTTCATCATCTTTTTTGTCCTCCTGCAGAGGAAACAAATCGTACAACGTTGACGCACCATAGTCGGTGAGGGAAAAATCAAAAAGTGATTCATCATCTTTTTGTTGAGTTTGAACCGAGATCGTAGGTTTTTGCAGGTTTGTATTTGCCTTTTTTGGCGAAATTAGGTCTTTGAGGGACATGTATCGATCTTTAAGGCGTTGTAGATCATCGGATATAGGCTTAATGGCCTCTGAAATTTTTTTTGCCACGTCGGCATTCAATTCAGTTGACAAAACTTTAATTTTTTCGTCCATCATAAGGGAGAGGGCATTAATGAGGTCTTTATCGGACCGCAATTTGTCCGCTTTAATGCGGTTTCTTTCATTGCAGCACGGCCCTTCAAATGCCTGTTTGGCTGCGGAATTTAATTTTTTAAAGTTAACCATAGTGATGTGGGAACATGGTATGTGAACCGGTTGCTTGCATTTAGTCCAGTCCGCAAACTCGCCTTCTGAGGAAGGACCACAGGTGGGACAATCGAGGACCATTTTTTGGAAAGGGGGAAAAAAGGAAAAATTAAATTAGAAAGGAAGAAAGATTCTGTTTTGAAAGGGAAAAAAGAGAAATTAAATTAAAAGGAAATTCAAAACTTATCAAATGTCTTTGTGAAGATTAAAAGAATGAGCGACGATTGAAAATGTGCATGAATCCGATCCGGACAAGTTTCAACAAAACAATGTTAGGCACAAGCATACAAGACGAATTAAGACACAGATTTGAATAAATTGAAAAATTGACAAAAATAAAATAATAAAATATCCTTAATGGCTTTTTGCTCTGATACCATTATTTATGGGGAAGCTGCCCATTTTGTTTAAAAAAAAGGAAAAAAAAAAATATGAACGAGAAAAAAAAATTAAAAAAAGATTACCTGGATAATAAAATAAAGAGAACATGGATCTTGACCATAAGGAAATATTAATTATAAAAAATAAATAAATAAATAAATAATTGTCCTTTAATTCATAAAAAAAAAAGATTTCTTTTGTTTCTTTAAAAAGATATACACAAAGACACCAATACCTATTTTTACATATAAGTTAAAAAAAGAAGCACCTGTCTCTGAATGTTGAAGGAAAGGGGAACGAAGCGGCGATCGACGAAGTCGGAGAGAAGAGGAGACGAAGAGGAGAGGAGACGAAGCAGAAACTTGAGAAACGAAGCATCGAACGTGAAGTCTGAATAAAATGGTGGTTCGTAGAAAAAAAGGCGAAGCGCAAGGTTGTCCCGAAGACGAATCCTATTTTTTTTATATTTTTTTTACTTAAAAAAAGAACAGTTCGCACTTGAACATAAAGAGAAGCGTCCTTTCAGCCCGAGCTCGGCGACGAAGAAGACCCCGAGTGAAAAAAAGTCACGTGGTCTCCAGCTGTGCACCAGTCGTGCCACTCTTGTTTTATTTTCCCTTATTTGAATTTTTGGCGCGTGACATAGTCATGATTTTGTATATATGTATATCTATTGTTGTTAACACGCTATTTGGGTCCGCCTGTAAGCGTTATGTGAATAAATAAATAAATCCTAATATCCTAAAATGCTATAAAAATTGTCCTCTTACAACCGTGGACATAGAAAGATCCTTTTCGCAACTTAAAAATGTACTCAGCGACCGACGATACGGGTTCACTCAAGAAAATTTAGAAATGTACATCGTCACAAATTTTAACAGTGACTTTTTAGAATAATTATTTGTACCTTTTTATTTCACTGAATAAAAATAAGTTTTTTTCTTTTTATTTTTTTGTCCTTAATTTATTAATTAAATTATTATATTATAATTTTTATGGTATTTTGTTTACATAATCATTTAAAAACAAATTAAATAACTAAAGAGAATGGCCAACTAAACTAAATTTTTTTTATTGCATTAATAAAAAGTACATGATAAATGAAGAACAACGGTGAAAATTTCGTGAAAATCGGTTCAGTATTTTCCGAGATATTCCCGGTTGAAAATGAGAGTGGGGGAAATTTTGATTAGAAACGAGGTTCGAGCCGTTATCTACGTGTGACGTCACAGCTTATAAACTCCACGCGGGAGAGTATCTGATAACGATTATTTTTCTTTGAAAACGTGTGTATTTTCATTTAAAGCTTCAACTGTTGATTTTAATGGCTCCGTATACTTATTGCATAGTTCGTTTTAGTAAAAACACTCCTTGAAATTCCAAAAAAATTATTTTTTCTCTCCCCAAAAGTGTAAAAAGACGCCGGGCATGGCTTCGAGGCATCGGAATAATTCTGACATAAGTATTAAATCATCAGTTTTTGTGTGTGGATCACTTTAATGTTAAGTTTTTTGCCTGTTAAAAACCTGATTAAAATATATGATTAAAGATCTTTAACTTTTATATATAAATGATAATAAATGAAACTTTCCAATAATTTCTTGTGGGTCAGTCTCCGGTGAAGAGAGGGTGAGGAGGGGAAATTATAACAGGAAGAGAGAGATTCTTGGAGGAAGGTCCGTGGAGAGATAAGAGTTTGAAAAGAGGAAAAAGAGTAGTGATATTTCAGGAGGAAAGATTGGCGAGGTGTTAGATAGTGATAGATTCATCGCGGCATGTGGCAGACCGGGCAGGCAGAGGAAGGGCATTCCGCAATTTCGCACCAGCCACCATGAGTGAGCAGTGCCTTTTGATTTGTTGGATCAAAAATTAATATGAGAGGTCCTGCTCAAAACGCTAGAAAGAATCAAGAAATAATAGAAGAATCATTAGAAGATTCAGGTGAATTGGAAAAGATAAAACTCCAACGTTAAATGCGGAATTATTAAGGATTTAACCAAAAGGTCTCAAAAAATATAAAATTCACAACAAAGTAACGTTTCTCTACCATAATCTATGTAAAAATAGACGATGGCAATAAAAAAAAAATTAATTAACAATCAACACACTCATAACTCTCAAAAGTTAATACGGAACGTATGGAGCCTTCCGAAGGGTTTGTAAGCTGTGACGTCACTACCGATGGTTTCCCTCCCTATCACTTTTTCCGTGGAACCAATTTTTTAAAATTGAATTTCTTTAAACTGGTTGGTTTTTTTAAATAAAAAAACGTTTATATATTTTAAAGGATAAATTAACCAATTTACAATAGTTTTGTCAGTAATTATGACATAGGTTTAGTCTCCCATTTAATTTTCTGTAAAAGCATGTATTAAAATTTTTATTGCACGTTTTAGCATTTTTTTCTGCACGTTTTTTAATTTTTACTGCACGTATGTCCGCGCTCTGTTTATCATTCTTTCTTTTTTAATTTTCATTTAATTAGAACTTTTTTTGACGATTTGGAATTTCAATTGCTTGGGTTGCATTCATTCGTATTATGGCAGAAATCGAGGTAAAAATCGTCCTGAAAAAACGAGAGCAGTTGTTTAGTCGTTTACAAAGGTGTTATGATTATGCCAAGAAAATAGTAGATGTTTCCAAACCTGAGTCAAAAGATGTCAAATCATTTAAATTGATGTTTCCGGGTTGTGAGGAGACGGTTAAGGAATTTAAAGAGTATGAGATGAAATGCAACCGACTTAAACTTGAACTTGATTCGAATTTTGATCCTCAATTTGTTGATATAGGTGATATGATGGATTGCATATATTATGTCGCAAAATTATATAAATTGATAGGTGGCTCGGAGACCACTAAGTCGCAGGAGTCGACGAGTGTGAAAGTTGAGTTGGAACCACTCGTAGATGCCAAGTTTTTGTTAGGAAAACTCCAAGTCAAGCCCTTTTCGGGGGAACAGGATGATTGGAGGATGATTGGCGGTGTTTTCACAGCTGTTTGGATCGCTGATCCATAATAACAAGTCGTTGTCGGATTTACACAAGGTGTCATTTTTGGTTTCTCATCTAAGAGCACTTTCAAAGGATAATCAAAAAGTTTAACGCCTAAATGATTTTTATTCGATAAATTAAGGGGCAAAATTAAAGGGTCGGACGACGGAGCTAAACGGAATCCCCCCGCCCGAGGCATTCCCGTTTTTTGGAGAATTTTTCCTGGAATTATTTTTCGATTTTGTTGAATTTTTGTTTGTCCGGACTGTTGGATTATCAGTTAAAGGTATTTTATCGTCCGGTGGATTAACTTCTGGACTCTTCGAGACCGTCGCCTTATCTTCAGCGAAATTACAGATTTTATTTTTAAAATTATTATTTCCCGAATATTCTTTTTTTCTGAAATTCGAGTGACCATTACGTTGGGAGTTTTGATTTCGTGACACGGTATTATTGGCTTCGTAGTTCTTATTCGGGGGGTTGCTATTACCCTTTTCTGACGAAAAATTACTATTCTGCGCCGGTTGATGTTTTTGGACAAATTTGGGTTGGACGCGGTCGAAATTTCTGGATTTATAAGTTTTGGCCTGTGACCAAAAATGACGTCAGGACAGACGTCACAGCCTCGGGAGAGGAAGGAGAACGATCGGGTTATCCGGAGCTATTCGAGTGGGGACAACGAAAAAGTACGCTGGCCGGTCTCGCTTTTCTACAAAAAACTCATCCGTTTCCATCCAGTGTTTCACCAGTTTTTATTCTTTGAAGCCTCGGGTTCTCTTTTTTCATCGCCCTGTGTTTTTTCTCTCCCGCGTAAAAAGTAGAAAATAAGGGACGTCTTTAGGACTTGGTGTCCGACCCTCTTGTCCTCGTCGAGTCATCTTTTTTTACCAACACGACGGTTCTTCTTTTTTTCATCGCTCTGTGTTTTTTCTTCTCGCCGTACCCAAAATAACGAAAAAAGAGCGGAGCGACAACCGCAACTTTGAGACTCCTTCCGGCGCTTAACTCGTCGCCACGTGCAGCGAACTTCTAGTATTTCTTATATTTGTGAAGGCGAGGTACACTTTAAAAAAATCCAAAATTTCAATTCTTTTTTTATATAAAAAGCGTTATCAGTAATATCTTTTTTTTTTATCCAATCTTTTAAAAATTGAGAAGAAAGAAAAGGTAAGTTGGGCGATCCACCAGAGACAACGTCTCACTTTTTTTAAAGATTTTATGCGATTACTTCCACGATCGTCATAGGCCGAATTTTCCAATTTCTCGACGGTAGACACCACCACATCCAGCTCAGCGAATGTTGATGGTTTTTGGGAAAACTGAAATCGCGTGCGCGTGTCCAAATTAATGCTGGCCAAAATAGATTCGACTACCTCGGCCTCCGACAAATCACTCAAAACAGCCGCAAACTTTTTAATATCGCGTACAAAAGATCGAAATGACTCCTCCCTTCCTTGGTTTCTGAAAACCTTTTTACTAATCAGGAAAACTCGGGTTTATGAGTTGCGTTAAGATTTCCTTGGACACGATCGAGAAAGTTGGGAATTGAGTACGGGCTAAAATACCGTTTAAAATCGGATCTCTACTTGAAATGACGATCCTTCGAAAAATTTGGGGAAATTCTACCCTCATAATCTCGTTGACATCATACAACTGGCCCAAAAATTTAAGGATTTCCCAATGGTCGTCGCTCCTAAACGCCGGTAAACTCGCCGCAACATCCCTGATCATACACTCGGACGTGCCATTCGAACATGAATGCGCTGCTGGAGACGCCTGGTTGACCGGTTCAGAAATCCCCAAGCTAGGAGGGATTGAGACGGGCTTTGGATTTACATCCCCCGACCTCTGAGTCTCCTCGCCCAGCAAATCTATGAACCTGCCAAGCTTTACCTCCGATGCCTCAAAATGACTTTTCATCTCCGCCATACCTTTGGCGTATGACGCTTGAAGGTTCGCCATTTGAGACGCTAACATTTCTACCTGCTCCTAAATGGCGAGAACATCGACCGCCGGGGGTTTACATGCTGAACAACGCCATTCTTTCCTTCGCTTTTTGTCCATGCGGATGTAACGACCTCTTGATCCGCAGTTAACGTCACATTGAAAATGCCAGACCTTAAGGCATGCACGGCATCGGACGCCATTTTCCCCAATCCGAGCGACATCCGAGCACTTTGAACACGATACCGGGGTGTCGTTGTCGCTGTCGGAGACGTCGGGAAAAAGCATTGCGAAAGAAACAATTTCTTAATTAATGAGAAAAAAAAAAATTTAATTTTGCGATATAATTTAAAAGTGGACAAAAATAGTGACAAGGTCTATTTTCTTGTTGAGGTGACTATCCATAGGTGACTAATCCGAAAATTAAGGATTAACACGGTGGGCTGTTGCCTCCCTTAAAAACGAAGTAAATGCAAAGATACGCGACCATGGATCTTTAAAAAACAAAAAATGCTCTGCTACCAATTGTGAGGTTTATGCTTTCCTAACCCCATCCGACCCCACAATAAGGGGGGGGGGAGAAGACCTCGGGTGATCCCCGAGGGGCGACGCCAGGAGAATGAAAAGAATTTAGTTGAGTAAGTACTCACTTTAATGACGAGTAGACGAGTTTCATAGGAGAGGCAATTTACACTTTTATTTATGCTATATATTAATATTATTAATTGTCGTTTGATTCTTCATGTGCGGTGCGCCGCGTCAGGTGATGGTCTCCTCGAGAGAGGCGTGCGGGCCCGCTGAGGCCGGTCCCCTCCATGAGGACGTTCCCCCGGTCCCCCGCCATGTCGCGGGACGAAGGGGTCACGCCGGACCGTGACACTGGTTCTGCCTTAAAAATGTGTAGCCAAATCGGGCCCACAGGGGAGAACTACAAAGTGATAAAGGATTTGATTTGGTCGAGATATGCGGATTCGCGTGCGGTCTGTGATAGGTACATTGAGAAAATCTTAAATTTTTCCCCACTTAAGGTCGAGTCCAAGGAGAACCTGGAATTATTTTTAGACGTATTCTGTGCGTCAGTGGCCGCATTGAAGCGATTGAATCTGGAAGGTTTGATCGGTAAGGTTTTTCTTTATCAAGGACTGAAGGTCATTGACCCTATGTCCAGAAGGGGAGTTCGAGTCGCGCATGAGGGATAAAGATGAAACTTCGTTGCCTACTGTGGAAGAAGCATCGGCGCTCTATATCGATTCGAGAGCGATGTTTGCAAAAGGGGGGTTTGATTTAGTTAAGTGGTCTTCAAATCTCGCTAGTCAAATTCCGTCATTTTCGGACGAGGTCAAGGAATTTCATGTGGGAGAACAACTGGCCATTTTAGGCCTGAATTGGCATCCAATAGTCGATGAGTTTCGTTTTAAAATCGATTTAACCCTTAAGGAAGGCACGAAACGTAATATAGCCTCCACGGTCGCTCGAATTTATGACCCGTTGGGATTTTTGGCTCTCGTGATGTTAGTCGCAAAATGTTTGATTAAAGCGTTATGGCAAGAAGGTCGGGACTGGGACCAACCACCCTCTGCACGAGTAGCTCAGCAGTGGAAGGTCTTTCAAGAAGGATTGTCACAAATCCCATGCGTTAGAATCCCGAGACATGGTGTTGAAGAAAATTCAGTGATTTCGCTCGTTGGATTTTGCGATGCCTCGGAAAAAGGTTACGGTGGTGCTATCTACCTGATTGCCGAGTCCGGAGCAAACAATCGGGTTGCTCGTATGCTTTGCGGTAAGGCAAAAGTGGCCCCGTCCAAAACTCAATCGATACCACGTTTAGAATTGTTAGCCGCTGTGTTATTGGCACAATTGTTAAAATTTGTGGCGGATACCATTCGATTACGTCACCGAATTCATCGAATTTCAGCCATGTCGGATTCGCAGGTTGTATTGTGTTGGCTTAAGGCCTCACCTGCGAAGTGGCAGACATTTGTGGCCAATCGTGTTCGACAGGTGCAGGAGGTGACCGTAATTCAGGAGTGGTTACATGTTCCCGGGGTTGAAAATCCGGCGGATTGCTTGTCGCGGGGTTTGTTCCCAAACGAATTGATCGTCCATCCTAGTTGGTGGGTTGGTCCGAAATGGTAGACTGACTATCGGGCACTGTGGCCCGTTAAGTCGATGTCAAACATCGAAGGGAATCCTCCCGAAGCAAAAGTGGTTTTGCAAGCAATCGCGGAGTCAAGGTCGCCGCAGAACTCGATCATGGATCTCATCAACCGAGTGTCAAAATATAGTCGTTTGTTGAACATTGTGGTGTTCATTCTTCGGTTTTTACGGCGTTTACCCAGTAATCCGATCATCCAGGCTACTGACGTGAATCAGGCAGAGTTCGCGATCTGTAAGGTCGTGCAGTCTATCGTTTTTGAACATGATCTTTTGTTGTTAAAATCAGGTCGCGAATGCTCGAAAAAATTGAAATATTTGTCACCATTTGTCGATGAAATGGGAGTTTTGAGGATTGGCGGTCGGTTGTCCCATGCGAAGATCGGTTTTGACCATCGCCATCCAATTTTGTTGCCGAAAAATCATTCCTTGACCAATCTGATCATCGATCACGTTCATCAGTCAAATTTGCACAATGGTCCACATCCGTTATTGTCAATTTTAAGACAGAAATTTTGGATCTTGTCTGCACGACAAATCGTTCGAAAGCGATATCGGTCGTGTAATCGTTGTTTCCGTAGTAGGCCGCGACCAACCTTTCCAAAAATGGCAGATTTGCCTTCGTGTCGGGTGAACGAGTCCAAGGCTTTTGCTTCGACCGGCGTCGATTATGCCGGACCAATTCGAGTCTCGCTAGGGCGTAAACGCAACCCCGTCATATCTAAGGCGTATCTTTGCCTTTTTGTGTGTCTGACCACGAAGGCAGTCCATCTCAAATTAGTGTCGGGATTGTCCACCGATTTATTTTTGGACGCCTTTCGTCGATTTTCGGCACGTCGCGGGAGTTGCCAGACAATTTATTCCGATAATGGGACAAATTTTGTCGGAGCTAATGCTGAATTAAAGGCTCTGTATGAACATTTTACGCAGACAGACCTTTCACAAATGATTGTCAACAGCTTGAAAATCAATTGGGTGTTTTCCCCCCCAAATGCTCCCATTTCGGTGGTTTATGGGAGGCAAATATCAAGAGTGTCAAAACTCATTTATTCAAAGTCATTGGTGAGCAGTTGCTCACATATGAAGAGTTAAAGTCGGTGCTTATTCGTATTGAGGCCGTTCTGAATTCGAGTCCTCTGTGTCCACTGAGCGAGGATCCTTCTGACTCGTTGGCATTAACCCCGGCACATTTTTTGATGTCGTCACCAATCGGGTGTCTACCTGCTAAAGATGTTTCGGATGTCCCCATGAATCGGCTGGGAAGGTTCCAATTACTGGACCATATGGTCCAAGCATTTTGGACAAGGTGGAGTCGAGAGTACCTGCACCAACTTCAAATTCGGTCTAAGTGGAATGCGACGGAAGAACCATTGCGTCCCGGTACCGTGGTCTTAGTCGAAGACGTATCCAAGACCCCATTGCAGCGGCCTCTGGGCATCTTGGAGGAAGTCTTCCCCGGAAAGGATGGAGTTGTGAGAGTCGTGAGGGTGCGTCTCGCGAAGAAATCGTGTCTGGTTCGGCCAGCCATAAAGGTTTTCCGGCTGCCTAGCCAGTAAAGATTTTTTTCTTCTCGTTTCTTTAGTTCTTAGTTTGTTTGGAGTTGGGATATCGCCTCGTCGAGTTTGGAATCCAGGTGATTGATTCCGCAGAGATTTACCAATTTTCGTGGCTAATGTCTCATTTTCTTTTCTTTCAAACGATTGAGGGTTTAAATCGTTTAACACTCTCAGCGCGGGTCGATATATATATCGAGTAGAAAGTTCCTTTCCCTGGGCGGACTATTCGTTGGTCGATGTATATATCGACCGTTCATGCGTCTTTTAAAAAGCGATTTTCGATGCTTAAAACAGTGAATTTCGCACAACCGTTGACATACGTTAATTCTTTAAGGGTTTTATACCTAAATACGGCCTTAGCTTGACTCTAGACCTTTTTCTTCATTTCGATTTTGACTTTCAAAGTAGACAGTTGAACCAGCTACTTCACGGAGACGTTTTCAGTTCAATTTGGATTATTTTTCTACTTTTTGACTGTAAGTTTTTTAAAATAATAATTTTTAAACTATTAATTAACTTATGATCACAACTTTTTGCCGTTTTTATTAATATTATTTAGCTTTTAGACCAAAAGAGTAGAAAAAACCAAAAGCGTTCCTTCTCACAATGGGACCTGTTACTAATCATTTCGGGTAATTTCTTTAAAAACTTATTAATTTTTTGTTCTATTAAGTTAAATTAAACACAAAATTATTTATTAGGTACAACGATCATAAGTTAAAATCAATTTTTTTAGTATAATTTAAAAAAAAAAGGAAAGACTTCCGAGCGGTCAAGAGCAGTGGCGAATTCGGAAACTAAAACTTTGAACGGTAGCAGTTCGTTCTATGTTTCACTCTAAAAACAAGTTCGTTACTTTTTACCTTTTCCAACTTTATTAAGGCCGAAGATTCATTTAGTTTTTTTAGTAGATTTTATTCAAAATTATTCACTTTTATTAATTATTTTAGTTTTTGCACTTAGAAAAAATAAATAACTACTTACCCAATTTTTCTAAAACAGCATTAAATACCTATTTTCAAATACTTTTCATTATGGTAGAGATCCGCGCTGTTTTTTTTCTATAAAAAATTTTTTTAACGGTTTTTCCTTCCAGGTCATTTCACCGGATTTGAGATAATCTTTACCTACTTACGTATTAAGTTTTGACAAAAAAATCGTTAAATTAACTAAAGTTTCCTTTCTAATCCCAACGGTTTTTTCGGGAATCCCAAGCCGTTACAAATGGCTAGTGACTTAATTTTTTATTATTTGTCATCAGAAAAGCAATTTTGAATAATTTGAGTAGGTACCATAAATATTTCGCACCCGTGAAAATGTATCCACACGAAAATATATAACGAGCAAATGTAATAATATATATATATAAAAAAAAAAATTAAGCTAATGGCTAAAAGTAATAGGTTGACCACTTAGAGAAGTTGATCCTAGTAATAGTTCCAAAATGGTATGAGAAGGGGAAAAACATTGCGGGATTGCCTACAAATCTGATCTTTTGTGAGGGACAATTAAGCCTTATTTTGGCATAATTAACATGCCAAATTAATTTTATACGTCATTATTAATGTTTTTGGAGGTAATTAAGTAGTTTGACGAAAAAAATTTTCCCGCCCCAGGGTGAGATTTGCCAGTTGGGCTTGCCGCGCTGAGAGTGTTAACAAAGGTTCTTTTAATTTTTTTTTTTTTTTTTTTTTTTTTTTTGTTTCGTTCACTAAAGTTGATGACTCGGTCCTTCAATTATAGAAATTATTATTAGTTTTGTAATGGCGTCTGAAGACGTTGCTTCAGGGGCGGGGGGATGTTCGCGCCAATTAAAGGATTTGCCAATAGATGGCATCCAATGTTCGATCACATATTTTAAAAGTTAATCTTAGGGTCTAAGAAAAGGCTCAAAGTTCATAAGCAGATAGTTTCAATTTTATTTTTTATATTCTGTCGCTTCGAATCGTCCGAACAAGATAGATCGTTTTTCGTGTCGTTTCTCAAAATTGTAAATTCGTTTCTCAAAGTGTCAAAATCGGGAACAAGTTCGTTTTTTGTTTCTCGTCATTCACAATCGGTGAAATCATGCATTTTGGCCCCTTCAAATTCGGACAGACTCAAAAAGGCAATTCGGCCCATCACCAGCAAAGACGTAGATACGTCGGTTTCCTTCCAATTCCTTTTATCCTTCATTCCCCCGACAGGTAAGCGAGTGGAAGGCCGCAGCTGTATTTGTTAGTACGAATTTTCATTCTTTTTTACTCAATTTCGAACCCCTTTAAAATAAAAAAATACAGTCCACTTTCGAGAATTAACACGCTTATTGTAACTTCCAAAGCAATATTATAAAATATTCCATTTAAATCCAACCTTTTCTTGCATTGAATTACGAAGAAATATCTGCCATCGCTTTTGAAAGTTACAAATGTTTTGGAAAATTCCAAATCTTACTTGGAAAAGCTATACAAAAGCTGAGGGCTTTGGTTTCAAAACCGGCTATCACCAATTTTTTTTTTCAAACTCGAGGTTTTAATCGATTCTGATACATCAATAGCTCTTCTTTTGATACAACTATTCGTTTAGTGTCAAAACCCGCTCTAAATGCACTTTTTTTAAGGGTAAAAAATCTATTTATTTTCAAAAACGGCTATATCCAAGGCTCCTTAGTTCCAAAACCAGCTACCTCCGTTTCAGCCAATGAGAGCGCTCTATTCTTGATGATAAAGAGTGATAAGTGATAATTTTTTGTTTATTACCTCATGGGCTTTGCTAAGCAATCTTACTTTTATTTGCTATTAAAAAATAACGTTTACGTATTCTTTGTTTTATCCTTCTACGAATAAAATTTATGAATTAGTGCGATAATTAAAAATGGAGGAGGAAACGATGCCGTCAAAAACGGGAAAGAAAGTGCGTAATCCTCAGTCGTGGACTCGCAACATTGAAAAGAGCAACAGGTAATCTTTGTTTTTTATAATTATTTATGATAATATTGCTGTTTTCTTGCTCTAATAAGCAATAGTTCTGGTTCATAAATTAATCAAATCAATGATTATAATCGAGGCTCTCATTTTGTTTCGTAGATACTCTCCAAAGGCTCTCCCGAAGTTTCCAACATGTGGTCACGCCACCAAGTCCTTCAGGTGCGCCTGTCTTAAAATGAAGGATTTAATAGACTTTCATGAAAAATTTTACAAATATAATAAAACAAAAACTGCTCATGATAATTTTATACTATCTCACTTAATGATGAAAGGGATTCAAAGAAGAAGGGGTTCAGAAACATCGAGACGTTCGAAAAGTTTTCATACCAAGTTCTTTGTTCCAAGGAATTTAGTTATTGTTAATTCGTACAAGGGAACAACACCAGTTTGCCAGAAGGCCTTTCTGGGAATACTGAATGTAACTGATGACCTGAAATTCACGGTTGAGAAAGAAATTAATCAACAACTACCATTCCTGGAACTGCTCCTAACACGGACTGACGAACACAATCTTTCGTTCAATTGGTATCACAAGCCAACTGCTCCGAACAGGATACTGAACTTCCAGTCACAACATCCTACCAAACAGGTAATAAACACAGCCAACAACCTCGTTAAGAGAATATTACTCCTTTCAGATGAGCAGTACCATGAACACAATCTTGAAAAAGCCGCAACTATTCTGAGTGACAATGAATTTCCTAAAGCGTTGATCAAAAGAATCATCAAAAGAGAAAAGAACATCAGAAACCTCGAGCCCCAACCGACGACCTCATCCACCGAGACAACTCAGGTTGCTAGAGCCAACAAAAATTTTTGCGAGTGCTGATATCGGCCTTGGAATGCGACCAGCTAACAACCTATATTCACTGCTGTATACCAAACTCAAAGATACAACACCAATCATGGACTGCTCCTGTCTTATCTACGGCATCAACTGCTCCTGCGGGAAAATCTACGTGGGACAGACTGGGCAGTCCCTAAAAAAGAGGATACAGCAACACAAAACGGATGTTAGGAATGGGAACTCTGAAGCCACGGCATTGAGCTAACATGCACTCACTGAACAACACCGAGCAAACTATGATGAGGTAAGAGTCCTAGCAAATGATCGTCATACCCAGAAACGACTTCTTATGGAATCGGTTCTAATAAATCTGAAGGAGAATTCCATCAACTTTAATAAAGACAAAGAAGTAATCGGAAAATGCTACTCTAATATTCTTGAAAAAATTAATATTCTTGAAAAAATCAAACATAAAAAGAATACTCGAAGTGTTACGTCATCGAGCAACACCAATGGTGACGTCAGTCAAGAGAGTGGAATAATCGATAACACTCTGATACGATCGACCTCTCCCGACGATAACAGCCCTTAAATGAATTTCGACCACGCTGACCACGCCGTTTCTTAAACCCAGGTTATTTAACTTTTTATAAATTTTAATTTATCCAAAAAAATTTTTTATTTCACACATTCTCGGGGTCATCAACTTTAATATTCAAATTTTAAAATCAAATCATTATATTATTTAGTGCATTTTAACTTGGACATTGTCTATCGAAAAGTCATTCCGTTCCGGAGGTTAGAAACCATAAAAATCCAGGAAACTCAAAAAAATTTCAAACTGTAAGTTTCCCAAATATAGTTTTTTAACATTGTAATGAACCCATTCTCAGAGGTCCTAAAATAAAATATTAGAACTATCATCTTACATTTTGGCGCAGTCGAAAAAAAAAAAATGTTAAAACCCTCACAAATTAAACAAATGTCTGCAAAGGACCTGAGAAACACTTTAAAGGCATTGAAAGTGAAGTGCGATTTACGAGGTAAGAAGGAAGAATTAGTTGATACTTTCCTTTCTGTACTCGGACTCCAAAAAGAAAATTCAGTAGAACTAAATGCTTCTAACAGCATGTCTTCTTTTTCTTTTGAGTCTGCAGGTACAGTAGCCAACAGTTCGAGTCTCGATCGTAAACGATGTTCCCCACTTCATGTTTTCAATTTTAACGAAGTTGAAAATATGATGAGGAAGTTCACTGGTGAGGATGACTATTCTACGAGGTGTGGCTATTAAATAACCGGACTGAAGTCATAACAATTTTTATTCGTCTCCAATTGCATTCGAAGTTTTATCTCCTTCAATATACTCCTCTTGGAGATTCCTACACCAATCCATACGTTGTTTCCATAGTTGGAAGCAGTGCTGGAAGTCCTCTTCTGTTAGCTGGTTCAGTACCTCCGTCGCTTTTGCCTTAACCGCATCCACCCTTTAAGTCTTGTTCCTTTTAGCGCCGATTTCACCTTAGGAAATAGAAAAAAGTCACAGGGGGCAAGGTCGGGAGTGTACGGTGGATGATCCAACACTGGGATGCCGAATTAAAAAAAAAAAATCTTTTTTTTAACTTCAGGTTAACTCGTTGTTCCATCTGACTACTTGGCATTTTTCCGACGCGCCACTAATGCGAACACTACTTCAATCGACTCCTACAGTCGAACAGAGCGACCTGACGACTTGTCCAGCGAGCTGAGAGTTGGGGAAGGACCCTCAGACTAAATCATGTTTAAACTTGTCGCGTCGCGCTCGCACTTTGCTGACAGCAGCATCAGTCCGGTTATTTAATAGCCACACCTCGTATAAGATGGATAAAGGAATACGATGATTTGGCAGCAATGCTAGGCTTGGAAGGTGAGAAATACTTTAAAGGCATTGAAAGTGAACTTCGATTTACGAGGTAAGAAAGATGAACTAGTTAATACATTGCTTTCTGTACTTGGACTCGAAAAAGAGAATTTAGAAGAACTAAATGCCTTTGATAGTACGTCTTCTTTTTCTTCGGAGTCTGCAGTTACAGCAGCCAACAGTTCGAGTATTGCTCGTAAACAAGTCGAATGTTCCTCAATTCCCGTTTTCAATGTTAAGGAACTTGAAAATATGATGAGGAAGTTTACTGGCGAGGATGATTATTCGGTAGTAAGATGGATAAAGGAATATGACGATTTGGCAGCTATGATGGGCTGGGAAGGGATTAGGAAGTTGGTCTATGCCAAAAACTTCCTAGCTGGTTTAGCAAGAGATGTCTCACAAAGAGAAATATTCCGAACATACGAAGACCTAAAATCAACACTTAAGAACGAATTTCAACAAAAATATTCTAGCCACGAAATTCATTCGCGTCTGTTGAATCGTTCGAAGAAGAATGAAGAAACTTTTCTTCAGTATTATATGAATATGATAGATATAGTAATTTGTGAAGAATTGTAACACTCTGGTCAACCTTCGGTAATATAACCTTTCTAAATTATTTCAAAATCGAACACAAGATGTCAGACACCAGCAGCACAGGTAAGTCTAGGGGCAAGAGGAACAGGAATCAAAGAAGGCAAAATATACCAATCGCAAATCCTGATACTGATACCACTCAATTGGAATTTGAAGATCAACCTCAAGATGTTAAGGTGTTTGCAGATCCATCAGTGCCAAAAATCCCAAAAGACATAGGGAAGATCAAAATCCCTGATGATATGATGCTGAAGCTCCATGAGGCTCAGAAGACTGATCCTGAGTCTGCACTCCAGCCTCATGATGTGGGAACTATTTCTGACTGGAAAAGGAAGATTGATCAAGTAGAAAAAGTATATCCTGAAAACCATCCAGAAAGGCTTGTTGATACCAATATGCCGGAATATATGGTCGATCAATCAGGATTATTAATAAAAGAAGAGTTAGATCTTGAAAGTGAAAGACCTCCTGAATATGAAAGTGATGATTTATCAGATGGAGAACGAAATGATGAGGATTTGGTAAGAAGTCCGGGCAACATTCAGGAATATAGACCTGATAATTATGAACCTGCCCACAACACTACTCGTTCTATATACAATGATCCTCGACATGTTGGTCAGACAACTCAAGATTTTGGAGAAGGATTTGATGTAGATAATTTGACTTCAAAAATCCTAAGTTTCAATTTGAAAGGTTCTTGCATGGAGTCCGACGACTTAAGTATAAATCCAGACTTCATGTCTCTTGAGAATGAGACTGGAAAAGTCAAAAATCAGTACTCGTCAGACATGGTCAGTACTGATGTGCGTCGGCAACATCAAAGACCGATTAACCAACAAGAACCAGAACTCCAATCGTCTGAGGAGGGTATGAGCACTGCTGATCCAGAAGAATTAAGTGTGGAAGATTTTCATCTGATAGCCTCACAATACCAGCATATTAAAAGCCTATTACATGATATGAGCACCCAAGTAAAACATTTGGAAATGGATAAATACTTCAAATTTGCATCCTTAAAAGAAGAGAATGTAAAGTTGATAAAAGAAATTAATGATTTGAAAGAGAAGAATGGGACTTTGACTCGGCAAAATCAGGCTTTAACTGATGAAGTAATCAAGCATGGTAAGGTCATTAAAGTCGTTATCGATCAGTATGGACAAGCCATGGCACATATTAATCAATTATATCTGTTAAATCGTCGATTTACTGCGGACGTTGTGTTTGGTTGGAAAGTACTTCGAAATTTTATTGATAGCCCGGAGTTGGTTAGTCGCCTTGTAAATTTATCTGTTCCGCAGAGGTCCTTGCGGTCTCATGACCTGTTTAGGATTACAGCCTCCTCGAGGAATTATGTTATTAATTCACCTATACCTCGAATCTTAAGAGAGCTGAACCTGTTCTGTAAAAGGGGTGATCTTTTTCATGACAATTTGAGCGTTATTAGAGCTTTGCTGCAGGAATCGTTCAACACGAATTATGTAAAATCGTTCAACACGGGATCTGGGTTATGTAAAAGTTCTATTTGACTATGCTGTTTTGGTTTTATTAACTGTAGCATTGTAAATTAAAAAAAAAAAAAATAAATAAATAAAATAAAATTATATTGCTTGAATAAAGCCAAACCACGACAAGACAGAAGACCTGCAGATGATCAAGTTGTGATTGACAAAGTTAAAAGACCACCTCCAAAAGGAATCGTTCATGACACCGGTTTACATGATACCTCGGTTAATAAGACTCCGACTATCAGGAAACAAGTCATAAATGCCGGTGCCTCCACAAGTGCACAGCCTCAAGGTAGCATTTTTGAAGAAATTGATGCCATGTTCTTAGGACCGTGCAAAACTCCTGTGGTTCAATCATCAAAAGCAGATAGGAACTACTCTGATAATGAGCTGACATTAATTCTAAATAAAATATTTGAACTATCATCTTACATTTGGAAAAAGAAATCAAAATCAATTCCGAAGCTGGACAAAAATTCGTTGATATGTGTTCAGACCGGCTCTATAGGGAAAATCCGATAGTAGATGGCCCGTTCAAGGTTGAAAAAGTGATCGAAATGGATGGTTTTCCGAAGTCTGTCATTTATCAAGACAATAACGGAAATCGGAAGTCGGCTTCGATCATAAACATAAGGAAGTACCGTAAAATGGGGTAACATTGTGCCAAGGGGGCAACTATGGGCCACTTGTACAAGTAATCTAACGCCACTAGAGAGCAAAATCATCAAAAGAGCTTAAGTGGCCCATTTGGGCCCATTTTACGGTACCGTGGCCACTTAAGCTCTTTTGATGATTTTGCTCTCTAGTGGCGTTAGATTACTTGTACAAGTGGCCCATAGTTGCCCCTTGGCACAATGTTACCCCATTTTACGGTACTATTCCAGGAGGAATAGCGAAAACTAAGTCGGGGGGGATGTAATGAACCCATATGTCCTCATTCCCATATGTTTTCATTCTAAATAAAATATTTGAACTATCATCTTACAAACATTATAATCTCTCCCTCAATTTACAGGCTCAAGTTGCAATCACGTCTAGTCAAGACAAATTTATTTTAGAAAATTTTTTTTAAAAAATTGTGATTTTTTTTTAAAAGCACATCAAAATAGTCAAAGACTATTGAAAACGTCTATTTATTTTTAATGAAAACATCAAAACCATCTTGTATGGTCAAGTTACTAAATATTGTCATGTAAGTAGTTACCACTCCTTATATATAAAACAATTTATTACTATCAATGAATGTAGCTGCCTGGTGAAGACCGTCAGACGGTCGAAACGTCGCAAATAAACATGTTCAAATAAGAAGCAATTGTTTTTCTTCTGGAGCCGAAAACCCCAACTATTTACAACAACAAATTAACAACCGCCGGCTGACTATCATCGAAAAAGAGGGAAAAAAAAAAAATTTTCATTTATTTACCACCGACTAAGGAACACTGATTTGAACCCCTTCAAAAACATTCGACTCATTTGTGATGGCTGCGGTTGAGTACTTGGTTGTTAAAATATGCTCCGGAGAACATAAAGAGTGTTGAGGTGGTGTTTCCAGTTAGAGGCCACAGCATCATTCCACCCGACAGAGTTTTTGGATGCATTGAAAAAGAAATAAAAAAAATAGAAATAATTACGACACCAAAAGAATATCGAGACATAATCGGCAAATATTCGACTGTTTATGACGTTTTACAAATTAAATCTATTTAATCTAATTTGAACTTTCAGAATGTGTTCACGCCACAAAAAAAAAAAAAAAAAAAAAAAAAAAAAAAATTATTGTGTTAATTTATAATTAAGGATTGGGCAAGTGGACTTCGTCCTGAGGCCGTGTCCCCACTCGGGTTGCGACTTGCCCATTGAAAGAGAAAGAACTAATTTGTTCCTACCGGTAGGTTGTATTAATTTTATCTATACTACTACTTATGTAATCAAGGGCAATAAAAATTTTTTTTTTTCTTTTTTTTTTTTTTTGTGGCGTGAACACATTCTGAAAGTTCAAATTAGATTAAATAGATTTAATTTGTAAAACGTCATAAACAGTCGAATATTTGCCGATTATGTCTCGATATTCTTTTGGTGTCGTAATTATTTCTATTTTTTAAATTATTATTTGTAGTGTAGGTCAAGTAAAATATAGAGAGAAAGAAAAGAATAAGGAAATAGTCCACCTGATGAGGCGTATTACGCCGAAACCGGTCGTGGAATGTCCTTTTTTCTTTCTCTCTCCTCGCTAACTATTTTAACAAAAAAAAAAAAAAAAAAAAAAAAAAAAAAAATTATATTTTGGATATTAACCAATTATATATATAATTTCCCTTTCTAAAATCTATATAACCACGGAGATATAATAACGGAGAACCCCTTCATGAATCCGGAGTCATGGGGCCGGATTTTAAAAAACGTACAGGATAATAGAAGTGAGTGGACATTTATCAGTACGTTTTACTTAATTTTTTTGCTTGTTAGCGAAAAATTTCGAGGTATAAAAGAGCGCCTCGACCTGTTACTAAAACAATTTCTCAGTGAGGAAAGGGAGAATTTAAAAAAGTTTGATTTTTCACTTTTTTTTTTTTTTTTTTTCTGCTTTCTATGGCAACTGAGGAAAAGTTTACCGAGATATCTGGAATACTGTACGAAATCAGAAGTATGAAAAGAGATTCCACGAAAAAAAAAAAAGAATATCGAGACATAATCGGCAAATATTCGACTGCTTATGACGTTAGATCAGGAACTGAGGAGGAGTTTACTGAGATATCTGAAATACTCTACGAAATCAGAAGTATGAAAAGAGATACAACGAAAAAAAAAAGACATCCGATAACCAATGGGCTCAAGCTGCCAGGGATGCTGCGGCAGCTGCATTGCCCATTCAGATTATTTATACGGAGGAACCTCCTCCGACTTGTCCACCTGTGAGTATAACCTGTTGAATATTGTATAATCCCATTCCTCATATTTTATTTTAGGTAATACTCGAAATGGAAGACCAGGAAACACAAATGCAAGAAGTTCAAGAAGAGTCTACCTCTGTCCCTGCTTCAAGAATTGTGGGTATAAAAGATAGGCCTGTTTTGCTTTAACACTAGGTATTTGCTTTTTGCTCCACAGAGAAAGAGGCTAAAAACAGGTACAAGTTTCACACAGGATTATCTACTGAAAAAACTTGAAGTAGAAAAACTTAAAGCGGACAACGAAATAAAAGACTAGAATTAGAAGAAAGAAAATTTGAATTGCAGAAGGAAGAAGTCTGTTGTTACATTACTTATTTGAACAATCAAAAGGCATGTGTGGCAGTTTGTCAGCAGTACTGCTACGCTGTACATTTCTTCAACGTCCTGGAGTAAAAGCTTTTGGTTTTTATTAAAATCAATAAAAGCAAAAAGACTGACAACTTTTCCAAAACTCCATTCAACGGTTTGTCTGACTTTGGCCATCCGATAGTTCAATGACGCCCTTTCTGGAGAGTTGGCATTTGAATAGGGCGTCATCAGTAACGGCCGCAGCGGATAGGCCGGGTCGCCATAAATGGCAAAAGAATAGTCTTCAGCTCCTTTGAGGAGGCGGGCTCCTTTGAGCCTGAAAACCTCCTTGGCAGTCACTCCACAAATCTGCGATAATGCAGAGACCGAGCGGCCAAAAATCGATGAAAGGTCTGATAGACGGTTGGGGTACGCCAACCTCCTCAACAAAATCAAGAGACCTTTAAATAGATAACTAAAGGAATAATTTCTTACCAGACACAAAGAAATCGTGGCCCGATCGATGGGCTGGCTAATCCCGAGCGCACATTTTAGACGATCATTGTCGCCTCGCCTAAAGCGGAACAGTGAGCGAAACTCTTCCTCTTCTACGCAGTGGACGTCAAATCGAAAGGAAACGTTAGCGCCCCAAGTCCTATAATTTACTGTTGTAATAAGGAAGAACTGGTAGCAACCGGTGATAAAGAACTGGTACACCCCACCCCGGAGGGAACTCCCGTTCCGAGTGGGGATGCTACTATATAAAACCCCGTCAGTCTCTCGGAAGTCGCAGACTCGAGTCGTCAGCCCAATTTGTGAAGTGTTGTAAAGCGTTGTAAAGTGAAGTAAAATAAAACCCAGTATTGTTAGTGTGAATAAGGATACGGACTGGAATTTGGTGAGCGAAATTTTTAACCGTTTTCTTTTATATGAAGGAGTTAGAGTAAGGCAAATAGTAAATAAAGAATAGACTTAAATGTATGCATGTTGGATGAGGTTCGCAATAAAATTAGACTCTGTACAATTTGAATAGTTGATGTTTTCCACCTCGTTGGTGAATTTGTTACCCCATAATCCTAAAAGAAAAGCGAGCGAAGAACCGGTGTTGGACCGTGGACGGACGTGTCCAAGGAGCGAGAGGGAATTAGAGTGGGTAGCGCTCGGAGGAGTCCGATCGCCCGGAAGAGCCCGATCGCTTGGAAGAGTCCGATCGTTTAAAACGGTCTAAGGTAAGTCTCTTATTCCGCAGTCGAGATCGGGGGATTACACTGTTACAAAAAAATCAACAACAAACAAACACATTTTTACAAAAAGCGACGATCTTCTACTTCGAGTAATGAAACTTCCTCAATCGTTTCGTCGTCACTTTAAATCATCAAAATAAAACATTTTCTTTGAAACTTTTTCACAAAAAACTAAAAGAAAAATTGGCGAGAACGTTTTTGGGGTAGGTAATTTCTGCGTGCTGTTATAGTAAACAGAAAAACCATGTTTCGATTCATGAATTTGCTCTAGTGAGAATATTGTGAACTAACTGAGTCGGAACGACTTTCTGAAACTCTGTTTATAGCCTCTACGAGAAGACCTTTCCCGTTTGGTGAGTCGTATACGGACGGGCAAATTACGATTCCCTGAAACTCTTTAATAAGGATCAATGGAGGATACTCTTTCGTCTCCACTTAAAGGGAAAGGAACAGCCATGTTTACTCACCATTCGTTGACAGAGCCAATCGAGGGTATGTCTGACCATGTTCAATATGCTTATGAGCCATTGGGAGGGATTGTTCCGTACGAAATAACAATTCAAAATCTTGACGTCATAATTTTATCAAATTTTATTTTAATTTTACTGTTGAGGCGATATCAGAGGTAGATTCTAATTCAAACACATTCACAAAATATGTTTCGGTATATAATGTCGTAAATTTTGGTTTCTTGTTAAAAACATGAAATAAAATTATGTTAAAAGTCTTTAAATCTTATATTGATTTAAAAGTTAAAAAAAAAAAAAAAAAAAAAAAAAAAAAAAAAAAAAAGCTTATACATTATTATGTACGTACATATTATGTGTTAAATAGAAAGGTAATATTTTATTTCAATCCTGTTGTTTTTCATGCAATTTTATTCTACCCACAATTTAAAATATCTAATTTTTTAGGGTAAACAGAATAATATCAATCAAAAGTAAGGAAAATGGAAGACTGAGGTTTTCAATTTTGGCGCGGAATGTTACGATGCCGCTGCAGCGCTTTCTTTCTTCGAAAAAACGGGGAGATTTGCGTATCTATATCAGTATTGTATAATTAGTTTATAATTAATATGAATTAAATTCATATTAGATGTAATATATAGAAAGAGTCGTTCCGTTGCTGGGCATTAAGTTCATAAGGCTACCGCTTGAGTTCAATTCATCGCTAGAGATGGGCTGAGTGGCCACGCCCATCAGACCTTCATCATCCCAACTCTTCGAGCAATCCAGGCTTTGTACAACCATACATCAAAAGGGACAGCTTGGGGGGTGAAACGACCAACTCGGACATGCTTTACGCGCGTCGGCCGCGGCGTCTCCCGCTCGCGTTTGTCGTTTCTCCCTAAAAAAAATATTAGTACCGGCAAATATTAATTATAAAATTTTGTTTTTTACATCTTCAATATATACCTTAACATAAAATATAACATAAAATAAGGAAGCTCTTTACTCTTGTCGACGTGAGCATAAATTTGAGCTCTATAGCGCCAGCTTCTCCAACTAATCTCGTAATCTTGTCGAACTGGAAAGCCGAGAGGGAGCTAAAACCGACGATTAGAAAAATATTAATTTGCTATTAAATGAAATCTTACTTTACTCCGAGTGGCGACAAGAGAAGTACTTTATGATCCTTTTCGATAACTAGTCGAAAATTTTCTACTTCTTATTGTTTGTTGTCGTCTTTTATTTTTTTACGAAATTCTTCTACTATATCAATCTCCTCCTTTTTTTTTTTTTTTTTTTTTTTTTTTTTTTTTTTTTTTTTTTTTTTTTTTTTTTTTTTTTTTTTTTTTTTGCCTGTACCAGTTAATAATTTTTGATTAGACACAAAAATTGGTACAGTAGATAGGATACGTACCTCCTCCTCAATTACTTTCAATGCAGCTCTTACCGCACAGTCTATGTTCTCCCTGCTTGATGCGTAAGCCAGGATTGATTTGTAAGCACACCCACTTCAAGCGAAAGCTCAACAAGACGGACTACTTGTATTCATATTGTTTATTTGTGTTTTCAATGGTAGAATTAAAAGGAATCAAAAGATAGTAAACTCATGTAAACAAGAATTGAATAATCGTAGTTTCTAAGCGGAAGTAAACATTGCGTCTTTTTCATTGTGACCTTCAATCCCTACAAGTTGTAATGAATATTTTCTCTACTTGTTAAAATTTTGTGGAGTTCATTTTACTATATAAATTTAATATAATATGACAATGAATCATATGCATTAGCTGAAAGTAGCTTGCAACCGAAATATAAATTTTCGTTTGCATCATTTTGACTGTGAGCCACTGTAGTAAATTACATTATTTATTAAATAGTAGGTAATTTTATTGGCACTCTCTTGATTCATCAGATATGATAAAACATTCATATTCTCTTCTTCATAATTATTCCCACCTTCCACGTGATTCAAGAAACAATTTGTTCTGGTTTTTAAATTAAAAATACCCGAACACTCATCTTCGTTTAAAAAGTTGGCCGTTTTCGGCTCCTAGACAAAGTTACGAAAATGAGCTTTCTTAATGCTTATCTGAATTCTTTGGCACAAGGTGCATCGTTGCTCCCAAGGCGAGCCCTGATAAAAGAAATTAATAATTCAACGTGATCTTGCGACAATTTATAGGTCAGCAAAAATTGAAAACCTTTTTTCGTAGAGGAGTCGTGGAGCAAGACCTTTAATGCTGACAATACTACTCAACCAAACTACGGCGAATTGCTCTTTGGGTGCTGGAAAGGCAAATTTTGTATTTTTAACGATTTGAAGGGTCCGGGGGAAAAACAAGATAAGTCCATTTTTTTCGATTTTGAGATTTTCACGCTATCTTTTAGAACTTTAAGAGCTGAATCGAATGGTGTAAACGGATCTCGCAAAAAATAAACCAAAACCCTTCAAATTACGATCAAAAGAATCGTAAGACCTTGGTTGTCCGGGAAAAAAACTCGTTATGTCCAGCGTTGTGGTGAAGATCTGCTTATTTTCATAAGTAAAGTCCATAAGTGAAGTATAGGGTGTTGTGGGAAATAACTGGTTAGGTCCAGGGACGTTTGTTATTTTCATTAAAAAAATAATAATATTAATGCATAATTAAAAATTTTTTTAATAATTCATAGTTAAAAAAAGGTTAATAAAGCTTCTCATAATTTACAGACATTTTTAAGACCGTTTTAGACAAAAACTCCAATGTCAATCTTATTTTTGCTCTTCTGAAAAATTTACAAAAGTGGACTTATCCTGTTTTTACCCTGGACCCTTCATTTGATATAATTAAAAATGCAGTCCAGTCTTTGTATTTTAACGGTTAAATTGAAGGCATTCAATGGCGAATGAAGCCCTTGCCGTGAGGGTTTCGTAAATTAAAAATATCAATTATTTAGCTAATCGATTGCCCTAATGAAGTATACAGTGGCATCACCGTTGTTGAATTCTTTGATGCGTTCTTGCACTGAATTATAATCTACCATTTCCGAAGATCGAAGAGGACAATCCTTTGAAACGTGATTTCGGAACTGATTGCAATTGAAACATTTGATACCTCGATTTTTAAAGTTGCATTCTTCTGAAAGGTGTCCCTTTGAGCCGCAGTAATAACAATTTTTCTTTCCGTTGGGGTTTCTTTCCGATGAGGAAACGTGATTTTGAGTAGGTCTTTTATGAGCCGAAACGTTACTTCTCAGAATTTTCTCGTACAATGTCAATTTTTCTTTAAATTCTTCGACTGATATTGCTCCGTACAAAATACTCGTAGATTTGTTAAATGCCGAATCTGAAATCCCTTTATAAGGTAAGTGTAGAGAGCGTCATCGTCGACGTTACCTCGATTAGCTAATTTTCGGATTCGATAGAAAAAATTGGCGTAATGTCTCTTTTTCCTTTTTTTTTTTTTTTTTTTCATCTTCGAATGTTCAAAATGAATTTCGGCGCTTTTTTGCGGTTTAGCAAATTCGGAAGCCAAGACAGATGTTAAACGATTCCATGTAAAAAGTTTAGTTTCGGATTTTAAAAATAGTCCAGCTGATCCGACGATTTTTCTTTTCGCAAAAAGTAGTTTTTAAGTATCGTTCCAGTCGCCGAGTATAGCCGTTTCAAAACGTTTAAAAAATTCCTTTCCGCCCCGGAGGCGGGGATCGGGGTGGGCCAGCCAGGTGTCTTTGAAACTGAATCTTTAAACGTTCTAGCGGAGGATAGGGAATGGGGAAAAAGTGTTCATCCCTAACGACCGCCAGGGGATTGTAACAAAAGGCGTTCTAAGAGTGGTCCACCCCGATCCCCGCCTCCGGGGGCGGAAAGGAATCTAAAAAACGTTCTAGCGGAGGATAGGGAATGGGGAAAAAGTGTTCATCCCTAGCGACCGCCAGGGGATTGTAACAAAAGGCGTTCTAAGTATGGTCCACCCCGATCCCCGCCTCCGGGGGCGGCAAGGAATCTAAAAAACGTTCTAGCGGAGGGTAGGGAATGGGGAAAAAGTGTCCATCCTTAGAGACCGCCAGGGGATTGTAATAAATGTAATAAAAGGCGTTCTAAGGGTGGTCCACCCCGGAGTAGAAAAACAGCGATGGCCTACTCAGATGTTCACAAAATTAGAGACGGTACCAGTAGAGCTACTTCTCAAAGCAAAAAATATTAATAATAGGTAGAATTAAAATAGGTAGATGTTTTAGAAATGATATCTACCTAGAAGAAATTTCTTTTCTTGGAAATCTGCCTAAAATGCTTTGCCGATTGCCATTAAGCCGCCTTTTTCTTTTTCTTTCCTGTACCTACCTAAGCAGTGCTTGTATCAAAAAAGTTTTTCCTTGTGCTTTTTAGGCGGTCAATGGCTCTCTCCAGCTGTTAGCCACGGAGCTAGGCTTGCCTTTGTAGGTGGTAAGTAGATAACTCATAAAGGAAAATAAAATAGTTCTAGTTCACAATTTTAAAAATATATTTGAGAAATTCTCTCTATCGATGCCCTGCAAACAGGGCATCGGTCTACCAAGACGAATTCATCCCAGTTACTACAATTTTCGCAAATGCACAGGTGCATACATGGTATCACGACCCTTGAAGGGCGATTTAACAGACAAATAACACATTTTCAGATCTGCCTCTGCCCGTTCCCGTTCCCCGTCCCCGTCCCCTTCCCGTCAGAGGAGGAGGAGGTTGAGGTTGGGGCTGTGGTTGGAGTTGTGGTTGGGGTTGGGGTTGGAGAAGACCCCTTCTTCCATGCCACCCGGCAGAGGCTCATCACCCTCGTCATCTGATGTAGGCTCTACATTGTCATCAGAAAAAGAAAGAAAAAAAATGAAAATGGATATAACTAATATGTGACTTACATGTTTTGAAATTGCCAGAGAGACATAACAATATTGAAATATAATGATACAAATCCTCGAGGTGATGGCTGCACCTCCTGATGTAATTTTTCAGGTCATTAATCGGGGAGTTTTGCATTTCAGAAAGGTATCGATCAATTCTCCTCCTACTCGGTCTTGATCTCCTCCGTATCTGGAAGGGAAAGCAATCATTAGCTTATACATCAACGGTCTCAACGCAGAAAGGCTATTTTCTTCCCTGTCAATCCAGACAATAATACTAACCCCTTTGGACCAATTTTTCCACATTCAGCAAATTCATTTGATATTTCTAACTAGTATGTTCTAACAAGACACACTTAGTGTGTTGTAGGCACCCTTGATAGGGGTATTCACGATCTTATGTTAAGTCTTTAAGTCTGTTAAACCATGCTAGATGTTCTTTTTCGCCCATTTATCTGTTTTTCATACTCTCTCGGTTATTCAATTTGAACTTACTTACTAATAATGCCGTATGGTGCGCTACAGTATTTTATTCGATTCAACCGATTTAGCACGTTTCGAAATTCGATTTTAACAATTAATGTTGAACATAAGATCGTGAATACCCCTAATAATTTGGGTGACAACTGAGTCAATTCAATGCAGGTTTTATTTTCCACATCGAGTAAAAGTTCTAAAAAAATATTTATTTAATGAAATAATATCGAGTTTTGATCACCAAGAAATATCCATGCTGGCAAATTAGTTCCTCTTCTCTGAAAGGAGACTCCATAGAATTATTCGTTCGGTGCTCCGACCGGTAAATCTACAGTAATAGAATAAATAACTATCAGTACTATGCTTAACAGTAATATATCGTTAAACTTACAGAAAAATTTTGGACTCCTCTGATCCAGTAGTTATACGTATAACTTCTTACGCAGTTTTCGAGGTCTAAAATGGCTTGTTTAAAAAATTTCTTTTTACCATCAGTTATAGCAGTCATTTTACTACGAAAATCCATACATACGATTTTAAAACATTGGATTTTAAAACATCTATGATTGATTACAATTTTCGTACAGAGGGGGAGCCCCCGTTTAGGACAGCGGGATTGACCTTCAGCGTTCCACGTGGTCACCGCTTTTTATAGATTACTATTGTCTATCAATGTATATTAATAATATTAATATGATAGGGGTATTTACGATCTTATGTTAAATGTTAGTTGTTAAAATCGAATTTCGAAACATCGTGAACGACCCTTGCTAAATCGGTCGAATCGAATAAAATACTGTAGCGCGCCATACGGCATTATTAGTAAGTAAGATCAAAATAAATAACCTGAGACATATGTAACACGAGAAACCATAACGTTGTTTACATTTTTATGTTATTATTTTTTTTTTTTATTAAATATTTAGATTTAATTTTTGTATGTTAACATTTTTGAAGATGCATTTTTGATAATTGACGCTATTAGAGCTTTAAGTGATTCGGATTCGGAATCGGACTCTAATTTTGATGAAGCGATCGACGATGTTCTTTCTTTTTGTAGTTACCGGTACTGTTCTGATTTTATTCCTCGTTCTATTCCTAAGTCTTCGGATTGGAGGACAATATTCTCCCAGCTATGGGTGAAGACCGTTTTCGGCAGATGGTGAGAATCGGCGTCGATGACTTTTCGTTTATCCTTAATCTCATCGCAGGAGATAAGCTATTCACGTCAAAGCACCACTCAAAACAACACAGTGTGGATGTGCAATTGTTCATAACGCTGTATAGGTTTAGTTGTTCCGGAGAAGGGACGTCAGTTGCCAAAATTGTCAACCTGTTTGGCATTGGTGATGGTGGCTCCATTACAGTCATTACCAAAAGAGTAATCGCTGCCATTATGAAACTTCGATCGACTTATCTAAAATGGCCCGGCTCCATAGAAAGGGAACAGTTGGCGTCAGAATCTTGGTGTGAGCTGCCATCCTGCATCGGGTACGTAGATGGTACTGAAATTCCATTGGCGGAAAAACCAATCGTTGACCCAGATGCTTACTACTCGAGGAAGCAGCGCTAAGCTCAGGTGATATGCGACCGTCATAAAATTATACGTCACCTTGTCGTCGGATATCCTGGTAGCGTCCACGATGCCAGGATCTTTTCGAATTGCATGGTGAATCTTTCACCTATCAACTTTTTACTGGTTCGCAGTGGTTGGCTGGTGATACGGCGTATAAAATTACATCGACTGTTCTTACACCATTCAAGAGGAAGGATAATCAACCCCGAAAGGAAAAAAAATTTAACAAGATTTTTTCTTCTTATCGAGTTAGAGTCGAGCACTGTATAGGCATCCCAAAAGGAAGTGTTTTGCAGCCTTAAAGAACTCAAGATACAAATTAAAGGCGAGGAAAGTTTAAAGTATGGGTGTCAATGGATTTCCGCATGTGTTACCCTTCACAACATACTACGGGTGCGTCATATGGACAATTTGGAAAAAAAAATTTAATTTAAATATAAATGTCGATGAAAATTCCTCCACTGATGATAAAGACATTTTTACGAATGTGAATGCTCAAGATGCAGCAGAAATTGAGAAAAGGAATGCCCTTCTTCTATTTTTAAAATTGTCGTTTTGTCTTATTGTTGTATAATTGTGTACTAAATAAAAAAAATGTAATAAATAAAAATCATTCATTTAAGAATTTTTATACTTTAATTCGATTTCCATCATCTTTAGTTCCTTTACTTGCTGAAGTTTCAATTTTTCGACTTCTAATTTATTTTTTAACTCTATTTCTTTTATGTATATTTGGAAGTTTAACTCTTCTTCAAATTTGTCTTTTTCGAACTTGAGCCGTTCTCTTTCTATTTTAATTTTTCCTTTTTGAATACTCTGCTCTATAGCCAACTCTTCGATGAGATATTTTGTCTTATTCTGTTGTGCCTGTAACATAATTTTAAGTACGTAGATGTTTTCATTCCAAAAATGATAAATATTAAACTGAAACATTACCTCGGCTAAAACGCCAATCCATTTTTAGGTGCTTTGTTGAACGGGTTTTGTTTGTATTAGTAATTTCACCGGAGTTTGAATAAGTAATTTCACTCGTACTCGGTGAATCGATATTCGGGAATCCATGGTTTAACTCATCATAATCAATTACAGGTACCTCCGAGTCGAATATATAAGTTGGTTCTATGTTCTTTTAGTAAGAAAAAATCAGGTCGAGATCATCGAATTCGGGACATAATTTAAGGATGTATTCTAAAAAGTAGAATACAAAAATACTAGTTATTCTCAAGTTTCTATGAATTTCTCGCCAACAGAGAGCCTGAGTGTGAAAAAGCGGCTAAACACAGACAAAACCAACCGACCAAAAGAAATTTCGGTTTTAATTCGAAACTAATAAATTATAATAAAAAAACATGAATGGTACCTCTCACCTCTAGTACTTTTTTCGGGGTCTTCACCAGTCAGCCCGCTCCCCGTGTTCCGCCACCAATCAATTGCTTTAGTGTATTTCAATCTCATGTTCCTTAATTTATCCATGATCGAACTCCATCCAAACTCTTCAAATTCGGGGTGATTTTTATGATTTTTGTGTAAAAAATTTGGGCGGTTGGTTTCTACAAAGACAAAAAAAAACCGCATAGATACATAGATTAATGGTTAAGTGTATGACAATCAAGCAAGCGTAGTGTTTATTTTAAAAGAGTGATATTCAAAAAGTGTTTATTTTTACCTCGAACTTGTCGGGCTCTTCTTGGAGGACTTTTAAAAGAAGAAGTTTGGCCTCATTCGTCCACCTCTTGGACGGCTCCAGCTTTCTTCGTTTGCCAGTTTCCTCTATTGCCAATACAAGAACTCGTTTGCCAGTACAAGAAGAACCAAAAGAAGTAAAAAGAAGTAAAATTGCCTGTTTCTGAACACACTAAAACACTCGACAACACAAACGTAAACAACAAGCTTTGACTCGTATCTTAACCTTCCCGTCCAGGTTACCCAAGTTTCTCGATTTCGCTAACATAGTTAACAGACCTCAGAGTCCCGTAGATCGACATGTTAAATCGAACGTTTTTGGAGTGAAATTTTTCTCGATCTTATCAGACTTAACATAAGATCATGAATACCCCTAAAATCTCAGAATTCGCTCGACAAATCGAGGAAGAAGTGAAGGACGATGACGACCAAAGTTCTTTTTCGGAGGAGAGTTGCTCCGAAGACGAAGACGCAGTTATTCATAACGACGACAATGTTGAAGATTTTTTCACTCCAGACGCCGACCATTCCGAAGAAGATGAATTCGATCAATTTTCGACTGAAAGAAATTTTGTCCTTGGAAAAGACGGCATGACAATATGGACCAACCTGCCGCTTGTGTCTACGAATTAGAAGACTCGTGCCCGAAACATAATTACGCATTTACCGGGGCCAAAAGCAAATGCAGCTGGAATTTCGGATCCCCTGGAGCTGTTTTCTCTTTTCGTATCCGATTCGATGGTTGACATGATTGTCAAATATACAAATGCCGAAATCCAAAGAATTTCACCAAACCTTTCTCCGCTTCACAAATATTGCTCTCAGACAAATGCCATGGAGATCAAAGCATTAATTGGAATACTCATTCGAGCGGGCACACTTGGACAATCTGGGCTAAACGTTAATGACTTAAGTATTTAGTAGATGGTATCGCTTTTTTTCGATGTGCAATGCCAAGAAACCGTTTTGAGTTCCTTATTCGCACTTTAAGATTCGACGACTAAACGACCAGAGCAACGAGGAAATAAAATGATAAATTTGCTACATTTCGGGATATGTGGACTCTGTTTACCGAAAACTGCAAAAATAATTATACTCCATCTGAATTTGTAATTGTTGACGAAACTTCACTCGGCTTTAGAGGAAGGTGCCCCTTCCGGATGTGTCTTCCTAACAAACCTGACAAGTATGGCATAAAATAATTTCAATTTGCGACGCGAAAACCTTCTACTTTTTGGATGGAATTCCTTACATCGGAAAAGACTCTCTTCATCTTCTTCTCATGGGGTTCAGAAATTTTACCCGCCTGAGCTCGTCGGATTTTGAACTCCTGTTGGCGAGGGTTGGCGGTCAACTTATAAAAAGAAAATCCAAGTTTAGGGAAACAATCCCACCATCTATTCGCCTTGCGGTGACACTGCGATTCCTGGCCAGTGGAGAATCATTTACAAGCCTCATGTACACATTTAGGATATCGAAGCAAGCAATTTCTTCTCTTGTTCCTGAGGTCTGAGAAGAGATTATTAAATAATGAAAGAAGAAAGAAGAAATTTTCTTCTTTGAAGCAATATGTCAAGGTATGTATTAAAGCAAACACTATTCCATTAAACGATAAATATGTACTTGTATTTAAAGTGATAATACTTTGAAATAATAGAAAAAACATTAAATACAAATAATTACAAATATTTACATATAATTTCATAAGTCGTGATGGTAATATTGAATCGGTGGACATAAAAGGGTGGCCGAAGATTCAGTAGGGTACCGGGCGAAGGCAGATTGTAGTTAATCGGTTCGAAACCGTTCGAGTTTAGCTTGGGAATAGCCGGGATATCGGACGAAGTTCTAGTCGATATATCAGGCGATGGTCCAATCGGAATGGAATGGATTTCGGATGATAGAAGACCAACGTCTAATCGAAATAAAACGTCGTTTATGTAGCGCTGAGCCAAAGAGGCCTCTCCTCGGGACCTACCGCAATGTCTCATTTTATTGGCCACGAATTCACCAAATGCGGAATATTCATCTCTTCTGGTCACGATATCTCTCAGGGACTTGATACAGTTCACTGCTTCTTGAGTAGCATTATCTTCGTTCGTTCCTTCGAGCACGTTTGGGAGGGTTCGGAGTTTTAAATGACTGGAGGCTGTTCTCATGCTCCTCATGATCCGTTACGCTCGCAGCATCATCTTGATCCTGACTATCTGCACTGGAACTACCCTGAAAAAACAATAAATAAATAATAATAATAACTACTTCTGATCTTCATAATTAACTAAAAATTGATTTATTTTATTTATTTATTTTTTTTTTTCAGAGACCGAGATCTGAAGCTCAATGGAAAGCTGTTGCCGATGAATTTCAGAGTAGATGGAACTTTCCTCACTGCATTGGCAGTATCGATGGAAAGCATGTACAGATCGTTGCCCCGCAACATAGTGGGAGTTTGTACTTCAACTATAAAGGCACTTTTAGCATTGTATTGATGGGAGTCGCGGACGCTAACTACTGCTTTTCATACGCTGATGTCGGATGCCAAGGGCGGATTTCCGATGGGGGTGTTTTCGAGTTCACCTCACTTTACGAAAGAAGATCGTCGACCCTAAAAAAGGGAGCAAATAACAAACAACGAAGCAAAAAAAGCGGATCTGCACAAAAAAGGACATCGCCGATTCCGAAGTAGAAAAACTTAAAGCATAAAACGAAAAAAAAAAAAAAAAACCATAAATAACACTAGAATTAGAAGAAAGAAAATTTGAATTGCAGAAGGAAGAAGTCTGTTGTTACATTAGTTATTTGAACTATCAAAAGATGGCTCGGCGCGGCGCGTAGGCCTGATCATAGCTGGATATATCGGACCTCCAACAATACACTTTTATTTTTTATTTTCTATTTATTTAAATGTATTTTATTGTTTTTGTTGCAGGCACTTCACAGGAAATTTGTGATGAAAATGGTATGTTTTCACAGGATATATTGCAGTTGATTTATTCTTACTTTATTTCAGGCATCGCTGAAGTTATGAAAAGTTAATTAGAATTCTTTTTTGTTTTGTGTGTTGACAAATCAAATGCGTCGATAAATCGAAATGCTATGTAATTGCAGGATATTTTGCAGTTGATGTACTCTTATTTTATTTCAGGCATCAAGTCATGAAAAGTTTGAATTCTTGGAGTTGATGAAAAAGAATCGTGATGAAGAAGAATCAAAATAAAATACTCCATGCAATCAAAAATAGTTTATTATGGAAAATGGGAGGTTAGCCCAAATAAACCTCAAGGTTTGGAGCATTGACCCCTAAGTATTGGTCGGTTTGGTGACCGTACAGGCATGTGTGGCAGTTCGTCAGCAGTACTGCTACGCTGTACATTTCTTCAACGTCATGCAGTAAAAGCTTTTGATTTTTCTTAAAATCAGTGAAAGCACAAAGACTGACAGCTTTTCCAAGACCAGGTTTGTAGGGTTGCTCCTCGCCTCACGTTAGCCTGAATAAAGAAATTTATAACCTGATGGAAACTGAAAAAAATGCCCTTTTGATACACACATCAGCATAAAGGATGATTCACACTGGACCGTGCCGGGTCAGGGGCGAGGCTCGGACGGGACACGGTGAAGAATCATGTGGGCATCTTCAATGAAGTTGTGCATACTGCACCGAGCCGAGCACGTGACGTGATCGTGAGCGTGCCACGTCCGTGGCCCCGTCCGAAAAGGAGAAAGACATTGTTTCCCGTACCCGTCCCGGTTCAGTTTTGGAAAATATATTTATTTGGTTGAAAATATATATATATTTGGTTATTTTCATACGAAAAAAACCAAAAATGTAGTTTCATCATCCAACAATTTTCTATATAGCGTGGCAATCCCTCCAGCTTCCGCTTTCTCCGAGTTGGATTCACGTTCCATCTTCTTGATCTGCTCTGTAGAGCACCTAAATTCTCCATTTCTTCATCATCAAGGGCTACCGCCATCATTATAAGTTCTTCTTTGGAAAAGTTCATTTTGACACAAAAATAGATGGTTTCTCGGCCTCGGCCCGGACGGAACTGTTTGTAGTATGCATGGAGGCTCGGACACGTCCCGGTCACCGCTCGGTGGAGGCCCCGGCACGGTCTAGTGTAAATCATCTTTTAGTCTGCAGCCTTTCTCTGTCCAACCACAGATGGGGAAGAGGGGAAGAAGAGACTCTTTAACTGAAGAAGGCAGCCGCCGAAAGCTTTTGTTCCATTTGTGAGTCCCTTTTTAAAGTTTTTTATATCTATTTCTATCAGTGCATATAAAAAAGTTTATTAAACCACAAGTGGTTTTCTTCTCTTTCAAAAATTAAATTATTATTATTTATTATATGTACATATTTAAACATTTATAGATAAATCAAAATTTATATTTCCAAATAACAAAACAACAAAACCTTGAATCGTCTTTAAAAACAGTCATCATAAAGATTGATTACACAAAAAACCCACCTAAATTGATATTCAGCGAAGTGGCGCGAACAGAGGTAGAGGTCCCAATTCACAATTATTCACAACAATTCGAAATGGGGAGAGGCATAGTGAATAAAATCAAAGAAAGTTAATTTAACTGTAGAATAGTTAAGTAAACGCAGCGGCAGCAGTCAGTTTGAATCTTATCGAAGCTTTGAAAAACCGTTACGGTCGTGTGATTAGATTGGACAAGCCTAAGACCTTAGGCAAAGTGGGGAAGGGAGGGGAAGCTAGCGCTGCCACGCACCTTGTCTCGGTGTCCCCGGCTACGGAGTGCCCTGCTGGACACGGTACCTCCGGTTTCCCTCCCTACCTTCGTCCCACTTCAAGGGACACGAATGATACCTCTACTATCGAAGTATCGATACTTTTTGACCGATAGTATCGGAGCATCGATACTTTTGTGCAGTATCGGTACCTTTTTTTTTTAACATTTTTAATTGATCGGACGTCTTGCAAAACTGCCAATCAGGAAGGCTTTGCATTGCAGCCTTTGAGTATATAAAGCAAATTTTTAAGAACTTTTCGAACAAATTTATTCACAAAATAATTAGTAAATTGCTTTTTTTTAAGCTTTAAAAGACAAAGAAAAGTGGTAAGGGGGTTTTTGTGACGGGATGAAGAACGCTCAACATTCTTACGGGATCAAAACCTTTTTCTTTTAGTTCGTTCATCAATAAATTCGTGTCGCTGGTGTGATGCAGTCCTCTAATAACTACTCGCATACATCTTTCATTTTTAATTTGGTAGGTATGGTAGTCGCCTTTTAAATCATCAAATAGTTTTGTTACCGCTCGATAACCATCAGTTGTTTCGCATGTGAATTTTACGGAGTTATTTGAGAGAGCGTTATATTTATAAATTATTTGAAGCTCATTAAGACTACGGATTAAAGAGTTCATATTACTCACGTTGTTGACAAAGATTGGAGGCGGCCTTTCCTGATTTGTCTTATTTATCTTTTCGGTATCATTTTTTGTGCCAACTTCGATGGTCATTTCTTCTTCGTCGTCGGGGACGGAAAGCGGTTCAAACGGATTCGGCGACAATATTGGTGGGTCGCTTTTTTGAGCATTTTGTTTAATCTAGACCCTCCAGGGCCGGACATTTCGCATTTTTTCCGGATCGGATTTTTACGATACGGGGGATTTCACTGTTTTCACTAAAACGAGTTTTTATATTTATTTTTGGCTTTTGCCAGGTTGATTAGTTTTTATAAATTAAATTTCGTTTTTAAAGAAAATAAACTGATGCTCATCCACTGTTTACCGGACAACGGTCAGAGGTAGACTGAAGGTGGTGAAAAAGTTTTCAGATAACATGATCGGACTTACCGGCACGATAAGGAAAGACAGGGTAGAAAATGCACCCTTGAAAGAAATACCAATCATGAAAAAAGAACCAAGAGTTCTTATCATAGCTGTTTGGAAAAAAAGAATGGTGTTATTATGTGCCGATGGAACGACAATTCTGTCGTAACCGTTCTATCCAATTGCCAAAAAATCATGCTGCTTAGAGCTGTCGAAACATATTCCTTCTATAAGATATTCTATTCTGCGATAGAAAAAAAAATTAACGTCCCTCAACCCAAAATTTTTAAGAAGTATAGTACCGAAATGCAAGGTAGGGACCGTATGGACCAAAACGTTTCCACGTCTAGAAGCTCAGTACGGTCAAAAAAGTGGTGGTGGCCGATTTTTTTTGTGGAGTGTCGATGTCTCCATTCAAAACGCATGGCTCCTACATCGCTCTTCTGTAAAAGCGACAAAAGAAAAAACTCTTTATCTTCTCGCATTCAGAAGAAGTGTGGCGATGGAGCTTTTGGAGCGATTCGGACAATGCCGAAAAAGAAAAACACACCAGAACTCAAATGTTGAAAAAAGAATTTCGTCGGGAACCCGGTTCGATGGAGTGGGGCACATTTTGTGCACCAAAAAATCACGAACTCGATGTGCCTTATGTAAATCCACGACAATAAATTAAAATTTTAAAGTAGCTTTGCATGAAAAATGTTTTAAACAATTTCATTGTAATATCTAATAAAGATTTCAATTTAAAACGTTTTATTTCATTTAATGACAAACCTAAAATAATTATTTTCAAGAAAATATTGATAATGATAAAGAATGAGCTAAAAAAAAAAAAATGAATTTGTACCTCATGTGTGCCCCGCGTTGCGATTTCGCAACAGCCTAATTTGCATAGATTAAAGCCCAATAGAATTTTTTAGTATTTTTCTATTATTTACTACCTAAAAGAAGTATATTTAGAAAAAAAATAACAAAAATCTTAGCAAAAATTAGTGGGCATATATGGGTGAATTAAGTTCGAAGCATAAATCGGCCTCACGATATTCATTCGCTAAGGGTATTTACAGGCTTGACTGGGCATTTTCGAGCTTTTATTCCGAATTATGCTGATAAAGTTCGTCCGCTGGATCGTCTTAAATCAATTTTTCTAAGAAAGAGTAAATTTACCACACAGAGGGTAGCAAGTTTCCCAAAATTATCGACCGTTCTCTTGTATCATCCTTATATTGCGACTATTTTTTCGTGTTCTCTGTTAATTTTAAACCTTATTATGGAAAACTTGTGCATGATCTGCCTCTGCGAAATGGACATGACAGATGAGTTTGAAACGCTTCCGTGTAGTCATTCTTTTCACCGTGAATGCTTCGAGGGCAGGAAAAACGTGCGGGCGACCTGGGTTATTTTCAAGATGAAATACAGGGTGTCCGGAAACTCATGGCATACGTCTGGGAGAGCGTTAAAAAGTGGTTTATGAAAAAAAGTTAAATGTAAACCCCCCTAATTTAAACCAAAGAATTCGATGGTGTTGTTTAAAATGCGTTTGGATATACAGGGTGTCCCAAACAGAACCTAAATACTTTATTCGAACAAGAACCCCTAATTTTTATTTAGATTCGTAATCTACGAAAAATTTCAAGTTAATTTGACTATTCATATCACCATTTTTAAAGTTGTTGAAAATGGTCATATAAATAGTCTAATCAAATTGAAATTTTGCGTAGATTACGAATATGAAATAAAAAATAAGGGTTCACTGACCTACATAAACTATTTAATGATGTCAATCTCCAACTGCAAGGAGACGAAGTAAATTTAATTAAAACAAAAAATATCATTGCTGCTTTTGTAGCCAAATTGATCTTACACAAGAATAATATCGGCAGACGTGATTTCCGGAATTTTATTTGTCAGCAGTATCCTTTAACAGCGACAACTTGCTTGCTTACGGCCAACATTTGGAGAATCTCCACAGTGACTTCGGAGTACGATTTAAGGAATAGAATAGAATAGAATAGAATAGTTTTTATTGTTTTTAGGGATCTTCCCCTGTACAATAGAGTTTGGATGGTATGAGTGTACATATATATTTACATGAGTGAAAAATTAGATAAGTTAGACAATTGAAAAAAAAAATGAAAGAGCTTTCTTGAGAAGCAAAATAAAGAAAGAAAAAAAAGAAAAAAAAAACTCTGTCAATTCGAAAGAACAGAAGAGAAGAAAATAAAAAACAGTAGAACCATTCGAGAAAATAAAGTTGAAGATTGACTATAAATTCATAGAGACAAGGTGGAAACGTTCATAAGCGATTAATCAATACTAGATTCCGACGTTATAAAAGATCTAACAAGCATAGCCGATCTCAGAAACTTGAACAATTGGTGATCGGCCCCGTTAGCATCTGAGAGAAGGAGGATAATTCACCAATAAAATTTGGAGGACGTAAAAAGGTGTAAGCACTGCAATAAAAGAGAACGTGTGACAAATCTTCCTTACTTTTCATGTTACAAATCGTGCAAATTTCATTCGGGTCCCATGTATACTTGTCACCATTTAGTTTCAAAAAGATTTGGCGAACATTGGAGAGCCTGACCTGAGCCTGAACTCGGACGATGTGGATGGAAATTTTTTTGAGGAGGTATGGCTGAACGGAATTAGGGACAAGGGAAAGGATTTATATAAAGGACAGTATCTTGTATTGGAGCGAGCTTCTAGGTCAGCAAGATATGCAGTCTTCTGGATCGCCTCTGTGATCGTTTCAATTTTAAGGGCAAAAAGATTGGGGTCCTGCGAGTTCCAGATTTCAGAGAACCCATAATCGACGAAGATTTTTTTGATTTGAGAGACCCAGTTGTAGTTCAGGGACGAGGTATCGCTCATGTCAAGAGCGTACTGACGGTCGTAGGCAAGACGGGGGAGGCGGTCTTTTGGCATTTTGAGAATTTTGCAAAGCCATATAATGCTGTATTTAATAATTCTAATAAAAAGATGGGATGACCCCGTTTCAAGCCTAACAGCATAGCTAGGGGTAGATTTCGGGAGGTTAAGAAGCCTTTTGTAAAACCTAGTTTGGACGACCTCGACGTCGTTTAAATATCGGAGCGACCACACCGGAGAGCAGTAAAGGAGAGTACTCGCTATTATGGAATCAAAGAGGCGAATTCTGGATTCCCATGAATGGCATTTCGAGTTAGCCAAGAGGTGCAAGACTGAACTGGTGGCATTTTGGGCCTTTTTGACCATATCGTTGGCCGCATTGGAGAACAGACCAGATGAGGAGAAAAGAACGCCTAGATATTTGTATGACTTAACAATTTCCACTTCTTGGTCGCCCAGCCAGAATGAATACCCCTTACTCCGCCCCCCTCTACTAAAAACCATGATTTTGGTTTTATTGATGTTGATAGTTAGCTTATTATTGAGGCAGTACTTTTGCAATGAGGATAGTTTTTTTGGAGCTCAATCGGGTG
>JACGAQ010001285.1:0-64474 GCA_014119065.1 Orius insidiosus | reverse complement strand
GTGGATTTTATAAGGCTCTAGGGATTTTTGGGGCCATTAAGGACGCTGGATTCCAGAAGGTTCCTGGTATTTTGAGAGCTATTTAGGAGGCTGTGGATTCTAGTAGGTTCTTGGGTTTTTGGGCAATTAAGGATTCTGTGGATTCCAGAAGGTTCCTGGTGTTTTGAGGACTATTCAGGAGGCTGTGGATTCTAAGAGGTTCCTGGGTTTTTTGGGCTATTTAGGAGGCTGTGGATTCCAGAAGGTTCCTGGTGTTTTGAGGGCTATTTAGGAGGCTGTGGATTCTAAAAGATTCCTGGGTTTTTTGGGCTTTTTAGGAGGCTGTTGATTCCAGAAGGTTCCTGGTATTTTGAGAGCTATTTAGGAGGCTGTGGATTCTAGTAGCTTCTTGGGTTTTTGGGCTAAGGATTCTGTGGATTCCAGAAGGTTCCTGGTGTTTTGAGTGCTATTCAAGAGGCTGTGAATTCTAAAAGGTTCCTGGGTTTTTTGGGCTATTTAGGAGGCTGTGGATTCTAAAAGGTTCCTGGGTTTTTTGGGCTATTTAGGAGGCTGTGGATTCCAGAAGGTTCCTGGTACTATAACCGAAGTCGACCCTACGGCCCGGCCCAAAAACCACAATTTTTTTTGTTATAAAACCAAAGAAGCGAAAGAAAAAGTAACTTGAAGAATAAAATTAATCGGGACGGAAGAGAGAATGGAGGACAAAAAAAACCGACGGTCTAGAACACAAACCAGTTTTTTCAGTCTCCCCAGTGAACAAAGGGTCAATGTCAAGAATAAAAATCGGAAATAAAAATCGATTTTATTCTGTTTGTTTGGCCATTTTTACGTTTGGGGATTATTTTCGTTCAGGTAGACGTTCGCCCGTCTATTTCCGGCCGGGAGTCCCAAGCCAAAATAACGTCAGCTGGCAACAAACTTCGGATTCCTCACTTTTCAGGAATTTATGGAAAATTTACAACCTATATTTATCATAAAATAACCCTAAAGAGACTTCAAAAAGATCTAGGAGGCTGTGGGTGGGAAAAAAGTCGAAATAATCTAGAAGGCATTGATGGCGGGAAAACTTTTTTAGTGGCTTCTGTTAATTTTGGCGGGAATAAACAGCTTAATAATCAAGGAGGCAGTGCGAAAACTTTAAACCTTTCCGTTTCTTAACAATTTCTGAACAAATCGTTTTTACAAATTATAAAATAACCCACAGAGCCTTCAAAAGATCCAGGAGGCTGTGGGTGGGAAAAAAGTCAAAATAATCAAGAAGGCATTGATGGCGGGAAAACTTTTTTAATATTTGATTTTGGCGAGAGCTTACTCAATAATCAAGGAGGCACTGTGAAAACCATGAAACGAATTGAGCAACCGGAAACCTTTTCAAAAAAAAAAATTAACAAATAATTAATTGGAAAACAATAGGTTTTCGCCATAATCAAAGATTAAATAAAACATTTTGACCTTTTTTCCATTCAGTCTTCTAGAAAACTGCGGAAAGGTAGGTGGACTGTTACTTTTAACTCTCCGATTAGTCCGATGTCACTAGCGCACCCTATTTGAGAACTTAGAAACTAATCTAGAAGAGATAGACCGTAAGTTTTTTTTCTCCCGCATATTCCACTGCCTTATAGAATAAGGTTGTGATTATTACGTTTTCCCCAAGTCACCCTTTTCCACCGAATTTCGTCCATAACTCGGAAACCGTGTAAATCAAGATTTTGTACTTAAGACTTTTTGTTGGGATTTTAACGTAGATTATTTTTGTACTTAATAACCTTTGCCGTAAACCTCATAGTTTTCGAGATATTTAATAAAAACCGTTAAAAAACTATGTTTGACACCCCTGTCCTCTTAACACATTGACACTGTCTTCTAGATATCACTTTGTTATTTACCTGATGTCTGAACGTTATTCCCGCCAAAATATACCAGTGCCTTCTAAATTAAGTTGCCACTTTTTTTGGATCTTTGTTCAATCAAAATCAAATCTTTTGTTGTTTAGATATTTGATGAAAACCGTCATGTTATTTTTACGATTTCCTTTAAACCGTCACTAGTGCAGCCTATTTGAGAACTTGGGAACTATTCTAGAAGAGATACGTCCGTGATGTATTTTTAAATGTTTTTACGATTTCTTTTAAACCCAGACGAAAGGCAAATAGACGAAGACTAACGGAAGATATTTTTAAGCTTTTTGTTTGTTGTTTAAATTATGATAGGAGCCGTACGGTTTTACGAGTAGATTTGTCCGTTAATCATGGACGCCGTGGTTGCGTAATATTAATGAGGCCTTTGTCACACTCGAATTTCACGTCGAAAGTGTGTGTTTGAGAATTTTCAAGTTCCGGCAATATGAAAGTCACGATTTATCTATTTTTTTAGTGAAAATCACCGTTTAAAATATTAAGCGTAGGCGTTTGCTCTTTCCCTTCTTCGCCGAAAACGTTTACGTGTATGGAAGTTCATATTTTCCCTCCAATTCCACTGCCATATAGATTAAGGTTGAGATGATCATGTTTTTTCTCCAGTCACCCTTCTCCACCGCATTTCGTACAGTCATAACTCGGAAACCGTGAAGTTTAGCAAGATTTTGTACTAATTATTTTTTGTTGCAAATTTAACATAGATTATTTTGTACTTTATAACCTTTGCCGTAAATCTCATAGTTTTCGAGATATTTGATAAAAACCGTCAAAAACCGATTTTCGACACCCTTATCCTCTTTTTGTACTTCCATAACTCGGAAACCGTGAACTTTAGCAAGATTTTGTATTAGTACTTTTTGTTGGTAATTTAACGTAGATTATTTTTGTACTTAATAACTTTTGCCGTAAACCTCATAGTTTTCGAAATATTTGATGAAAAGTGTTAAAAACTGATGTTTGACACCCTTCTCTTATCACTAAGCCACTGCCTACTAGATCTCACTTTGTTTTTTATCCGTTGACTGAACGTTTTTCCCGCCAAAATATGCCACTGCCTTCTAGATTAAGGTGTCGATTTTGTATCTTCAATATTTTCCCCGTCTATCACCTTGAACTCGAACCTTTCACGGTCGGTTGTCCGTTCAACAACTTCCGTATGATACGACCAAGGTTGCCAACTATCGTTTTTCCCGAATTATCTCAAAAAAATAAAGTAAAAATAGGTTTTTTAAAAAGCCTCATAGTTGGTAAAAGTGTTAATTATATGTAACCAGGAAGAAAGGCATAAAACAAAATGTCCTTCGCTCCATTTGAATACCGAACGTCCTAAGTATTCGTATTTTACTGGCGAAGGCCATTTTTATATAAAACGTTATTTAACTTTTTATTATCTAGATCAAGGAATAAAACACGGAAACATCCTTTTCCTTTTTTTTTCATCGCCCCCACCCTCTCTTTTTCTACCTACTTTCGCGGATTATGCTAGAAAGTGACTCCTAGATGTCACAAAGAACCGATGAAAAGTAGACAGAATAAAAGAAACATCGGTTTTTAACAGTTTTTCTTAAATATCTCGAAAACTATGAGGTTTACGGCAAAATTTATTGAGTACAAAAATAATCTACGTTAAATTTTCAACAAAAAGTACTTCGTACAAAATGTTGCTTAACTTCACGGTTTCCGAGTTATGGGACGTAAAAAAGTTTAGAGGAGAAGGTAGTCAAAAATTTGTTTTTAACGCTTTTCATCAAATATCTCGTAAAGTATGAGGTTTACGGCATAACTTACTAAGTATAAAAATAATCTGCGTTAAATTTTCAACAAAAAGTACTTAGTACAAAATGTTGCTAAACTTCACGGTTTCCGAGTTATGGACGTACAAAAGTTTAGAGGAGAAGGTTGTCAAAAATAGGTTTTTAACGCTTTTCATCAAATATCTCGAAAACTACGAGGTTTACGGCATAAGTTATTAAGTACAAAAATAATCTGCGTTAAATTTCCTACAAAACTTACTAAGTATAAAATCTTGCTAAACTTCACGGTTTCCGAGTTATGGAACGTACAAAAGTTTAGAGGAGAAGGTTGTCAAAAATAGTTTTTTAACGCTTTTCATCAAATATCTCGAAAACTACGAGGTTTACGGCATAAGTTATTAAGTACAAAAATAATCTGCGTTAAATTTCCTACAAAACTTACTAAGTATAAAATCTTGCTAAACTTCACGGTTTCCGAGTTATGGGCGTACAGAAGTTTAGAGAGGATAAGGGTGTCGAAAATCGGTTTTTGACTATCAAATATCTCGAAAACTATCAGGTTTTCCGAAAATGGCTTTCTTTAAATCTTCAGGTTTTCAAGATTTAATTACTTTTCAAGCCATAAAAACTTGTTTTTTGTCAACCTATAAAATTTTTAGGGCCTACACCATAAGAAATGCCTTATTTGGCCTTTAGTGCTTTTTTAAAATCATAAATTAGCCGATTGATAGCTATAATTCCATTTTAAAAGCTTTGCTCCAACCGTGGTTTGAAACTCCTTGAGCATGCGCAGGAGGATTTGGACGTCAAATTTGACGTGCAGATCCTTCTGTGAATGCTCAAGCAGTTTCAAACTGCGGTTGGAACAAAGCTAATATTGCGATTCTCTTATTTTCTGCAGGGAAAACAGTTAAAATCGGTGATTTAAGACCTCCGGGGTTTCTTAAAAAAAAGCCGTGACGTCATGGCGGTTTTCATTATACCCTGGCAATAGACCAACTTTTAACTTGGGAGTTTACCGATGGGAAAAAAGAAGCTTTTTTTCTCTTCTCTTTAGATTTCGCGTAGATATGAGATAGGTCGTGGCTTTCAGCTAACGGTTTTCCCATTTCTACCGCTAGGCCGACCTCTCGAATGTCCACCTGTCTATGGATTCTCCCAATTAAACTTCACCAAAAAAAAACCTAAGTAATTTAGTCCATAGATCATTAAGGCCGTGGAAAACCGATTCATCAATAGTTTAACAACCTTTGGAACGAATTTAAATCGCTCGTGTTCCACATTATTTGGCAGCCGATCAAGAAGGCACTGGAAAACTTGGCGGGAAACAAGTATATAGTATTTTTCTTTAGCCGCATTATCCAAAATAATCAAGGAGACAAAAGAAGTTATGTATTATGAACATTTTCGAATTTAAGTCACTCGTTTTCCACATTAAAATTTGCCAGCCGATTAAGAAGGCACTGGAAAACATGGCGGGAAATAGATTTATTTTTCTTTATCCGCATTATCCAGAATAATCAAGGAGGTTATGTACTAAACATCAATCTAGAAGGCAGTGGGAGCCATTACCCAACGTACTGACTGATGGATTAAAGGATAAGGGTGTCAAACTTTGGATTTTATCGGTTTTTATTTAATATCTCGAAAACTATGAGGTTTAACACAAAAGTTATTAGGTAAAAAAATAATCTACGTTAAATTTACAAAAAAAAGTACTAAGTACAAAATCTTGCTCAAGTTGGCAGTTTCCGAGTTATGGACCGTACAAAAGTTTAGAGAAGAATGTCGAAAATCGGTTTTTGACGGTTTTTCTCAAATATCTCGAAAACTATTAGGGTTAGGGCAAAAGTTATTAAGTACAAAAATAATCTACGTAAAATTTTTAACAAAAAGTACTAAGTACAAAATCTTGCTCAAGTTGGCAGTTTCCGAGTTATGGACCGTACAAAAGTTTAGAGAAGATTGTCGAAAATCGGTTTTTGACGGTTTTTCTCAAATATCTCGAAAACTATTAGGGTTAGGGCAAAAGTTATTAAGTACAAAAATAATCTGCGTTAAATTTTCAACAAAAAGTACTAAGTAAAAAATCTTGCTTAAGTTGGCAATTTCCGAGTTATGGGCCGTACAAAAGTTCAGAAAAAAAGGGAGTCAAAAATCGGTTTTTAACAAATATCTCAAAAACTATGAGGTTTAAGGCGGGTATTTTGTTGGCAAACCTGCATAGTGTTTTTTTTTCTTTTTATTTATTCAGTTGGCGAACCTGGTTTCTTGATTTTTACTAAATAAAAGTCGCTTTAAACCTGACCTCGATACGACAAAAATATCGATCTACAGATAGGGCACGCTAGTCCTCACTGCAACTTAGTTATTACCTTTTTATAAATAAAAGATGGCTTTTTTCTAGCGATTATGAGCCCTTAAACTCTTTTTTAAATTGATAATCTTCTTTGTAATTAGCGTAGGAGTTTTAAGGTTGCCAATTATATTCTCATTAATGGCAGTCGGTTAGCCCGGTTAACTTTTGTTTGATATTTGTAATCGTTTTGGAATGTTGGCGGAACTGTAAAAAAAAAATTGTTTTCCTGGTTTCTTTTGGAATAAATGAGACGGTAAACCAAGATTCCATATTAGGAGGAGTCAATGTCGCCCGTTTTTAAACCCGCCGCGTATGTCAAGGTTTCCGGCGAAAGGGTTTCTCAAGGCCATTATCATCCCCTGATAACGTTTTTTTCACTCGATAAAATTTGTCACTGCCTTCTGGATAGTCATTACCGCCTAAATATACCACTGCCTTCTAGATTAAGGTGTCAATTTTGTTATATTTCTGTTTGGTTGTCCTAAACCTCATAGTTTTCGCGGATTTTTGACACCCTTCTACTCTAAACTTTTGTACGGTCCATAACTCGGAATGCGTGTACTATAGCAAGATTTTGTACTTATTACTTTAGATTAAAAATTTAACGTAGATTATTTTATTACTTAATAACTTTTGCCGTAAACCTCGTTGTTTTCGAGGTATTTGATAAAAACCGTCGAAAACCGATGTTTGACACCCTTGTCCTCTTAGCACTCAATTGCCACTGCCTTCTAGATCTTACTTTGTTGACTGAACGTTTTTCCCGCTAAAATACGCCACTGCCTTCTAGATTACGTTGTCAATTTTGTTATATTTGTTTTTAATGATGTTTTTTCTTTCTGTTTTTAGGTCTTCCTGGACCATAGAACGTCAGACGAAGTGCTCAAATTGATCGCGACCAAAACAAACGGTGCTACACCTCTTATAATGGCGTGCAGAAATGGACATTTCGACGTCGTCGAATATTTGGTCGATAAATGCAATGCCGATCTTGAACAGCCAGGCTCAGGTAAATCTCGTGGTTGGCAGCACTGATGGATGTTCCTTAACTTCCTTAAAGAAGTTATTATTTTATCCTGCATGGATGGTGGGGATTTTCACCACTTTTTAGTGGTCCTTCAAAGAGGTCTAATTTGTCTACCCTGTATAATGGAAACATTTTTTAGTGGTTTTTGATGGAGAGACGATCGAGGAGGCACCACCACTTTGGTGCGCCGCCGCCGCCGGACATTACGCCGTCGTGAACTTTTTGGTGAAACGTGGCGCCCGCGTAAACTCGACGACGAAAACAAACTCGACACCGCTGAGAGCTGCCTGTTTCGACGGACATTTTGAAATCGTCAAATTCCTCGTAGAAAAAGGAGCAGGTCCGACAACATAACAAAAATTGCAAAAACTAATTTTTTTCTTCAGATATTGAAGTATCGAATAGACATGGACACACCTGCTTGATGATAGCTTGTTATAAAGGTCATTACCAAATTGCGCAGTATCTTTTAAATTTAGGAGCCAACGTTAACCGAAAATCAGTAAAAGGCAACACTGCTCTTCACGATTGTGCCGAAAGTGGATCGCTCAACATTCTTAAGATGCTCGTCGACCATGGAGCGAAAATGGACGTCGACTCTTATGGTAAAATAGCAAAAAATCAACTCCAAAATTTTTTCATATTTTTTTTTAGGAATGATGCCAGTCTTAGCAGCAAGCGTCACTGGGCACGGCCATATCGTCGACTACCTTATTCAAAATCCCGATATTGTCTCAAGAGAAGAAAGTATCGACGCTTTAGAACTTTTAGGTGCAACATATGTCGATAAAAGACGTGATATGATTGGCGCGCTCGACCTTTGGAAACGTGCCATGGCTCTTAGGTATGGTGAACGGTTGGTAACACTGAAAGGGTACCCATCCCAAATTTGTGGCTTCCATAATGTGTCAATTTTGATAGATTCATTGAATGTTCCTCCTTTTAGAGTCATGTTTTCCCACTGAAATATTCCACTGCCTTCTAGATTATGAAGTCAATTGGAATTCTATTGTCTGAATGCTTTTCCTGCCAAAATATGCCACTGCCTTCTAAATTAAGGCGTCAATTTTTCTCAGATTGGTATTGTCTGAAAGGTTTTCACGCCAAAATATGATACTGCCTTCTACATAGATTGAGGTGTCAATTTTGCAATATTTCTATACAGTGAATACCTTTCCTGCCAAAATATGCCAATGCCTCTTAGATTAAGTTGTCAGTTTTCTCAGAATCCTATTGTCTGAATATTTTTCACACAAAAATATGCCACTGCCTTCTAAATTTCGGTGTCAATTTTCTCAGAAACATTTTGTCCAAATGTTTTTCCCGCCAAAATATGCCACTGCTATCTAGATTACAGACTCAATTATGTCAAATTTCTTTTGTATGGAAGGTTTTCCCGCCAAAATATGCCGCTGCCTTCTAGATTAAAGTGTCAATTTTCCCAAATTCCTTTTGTCTAAATGCTTTGCCTGCCAAAACATGCCACTGCCTTCTTGATTATGAAATCAATTTTCTTAGATTTCTATTGTATGAATGCTTTTCCCGCCCAAAATATGATACTGCCTTCTATATTACATAATGAGTTAAGTTTAGTTCTATTCACTAATATGTTTTTTGCCGTTTTTGCAGATTTGCTCCTGGTTTAACGCCTATACCTAAGCCAGTTCAAGCAGTCACAGTCGAAGCATACGAACACACGAGAGAAATGAGAACAAACGAAGAATTAGACAGTCTATTGGCGGATCCGGACGAAATGAGAATGCAAGCGCTACTTATTAGGGAAAGGATTTTAGGACCTGCACATCCAGATACGAGTTATTACGTTAGATATAGAGGTGCAGTTTATGCGGACGCTGGGAAATTTTCGAGATGTATATCCCTTTGGTCGTACGCTTTGGATATGCAGCAGGCGATGCTGGAGCCGTTGAACCCGATGACTCAATCTTCGCTTTTTTCGTTCGCCGAATTATTTTCGTTCATGATGGGCGAAGAAGGGAGATCGAGCGGACGTGGAAGACGAGTACCAGCAGTAGCATTTGAAGATTTGATACAGATTTTAGAAAAAGCCGTTAAGGAAGTTAGAGCGGGGATGGGTCTTTCGCCGACTCCCGTACCGACGAATCGATACCCGATGGACACGACAGTCGTCGGCTACAGCAAAGTCTCCGAATCGAGCTACCTTCACCGAGTTATGGTCATCGCTTTGCATATCGCTTGCTTGACGATAAAATCGCTCGGGAATACGCCAGCGGATAACGAAAATTGGCACAAAGCTCATTCTGTCCTATACCAACTTGTCAGCCTTAATCCTAGAGGAAGAGGAGGACAATCGCCTCTACATATCGTCTGCTGTGAAGACACCGGACTTGTCGGAAGGTAATTTTCAGTTTAGAACCCCCCACCAAAAAATACCACTGCCTTCTAGATTGCGATTTCAATTTTCTTAGATTTCTATTGTCTGAATGCTTTTCACGCCAAAATATGACACTGCCTTCTAGATTAAGGTCTCAATTTTGCTATATTTCTATTAAGTGATTATTTTTGTTGCCAAAATATGCGACTGCCTTGTAGATTACAGACTTAATTTTGTCAGATTTCTTTTGTCTGAAAGGTTTTCCTGCCAAAATATGTAATTGCCTTCTAGATTAAGGTGTCAATTTTCTCAGAATCCAGCCTGAATGTTTCTCCCACCAAAAAATGCCACTGCCTTCTAGATTATGATGTCGATTTTCTTAGATTTCTTTTGTCGGGAAGGTTTTCCCGCCAAACTTAGCCACTGCCTTCTTGATTAAGGTGTCAGTTTTCTCATAATTTTATTGTCTGAATGTTTTTCCCGCCAAAATATGCCACTGCATTCTTGATGAGGACATTAAGTTTTAAGAAAGACTTGATATTTTAGGATAAATGATATAATTTTTTAGATATCCTGCGTGCAGATTTCCATCTCCGCCGTTGGTTGAGGCTCTCCTGAAAGTCGGCGCAGATCCGAACGCGTTGGACGACTACGGTTCGACTCCACTCCACGTCGTCGCCAAAACCGAGCACATCCCATCGGTGAAAATCGTCAAATCTCTTTTAGAAAATGGCGCGCATTTCGACGCCGTCGATAGTTTCGGAATGAGCTTCAGTCAACTTCTCTACCCGGGGGTTTCCCTCTCAAAAATAGTCAATCCTGTGAGGCACACGACTCTCGCTTGTCTCGCTGCCAAAGCCATCCGAATCAATCGCGTTCCTTTCGCCGGACAAATTCCGAGACATCTCGAACCTTTCGTCCTCCAGCACTGATCCTTCCTATTTGTACAGTCATCTCGATTTAGTCCCCATTTTTTTCTCTCTCTCCCCTCTATTTATATCTCGATTTTTTTTTGTTTTACCTCTCCAATGAAAACTTCAAATAAATTATATTAAATTTTTTTTTTGAAAAATTTTAGGTTAGTTTTTCAATTATTTCCCGCCCAAATTTACGGTCCAATGAGGGAAGAGGAATGCTAAGACTTGTGATAACTTAGGTATTTGTACGCTATTTTTTTCTATTTTTTTTTCTCTCTTTTTTTTTCTTCTTTTTTTTATAAAATCCTTTTTTCTCTCTATTTTCTCATACCTTTGGGAGAAAAATGTGATATTTAATACTAATTTTATTGACAGCTCATTCACTAGTCATCAAAATAAAATTTCAGCCGCCATTTTGTTTTTGTCACTTTTTCAGGATTTTTCTCTTTAGTTTTTTTGAAAATTTGAGTTGGTCAATAAATAATATAAAAGATTATATTGTTAATGAAGGTATAAAACAATAAAATCTATTAAAATTATGATTGTCTCTGTCACCCGATCGAAAGCGCCCCCTCCACAATTTTATCTTGGAACGCAGAAGAGTTCCGCCACGTCAAAATAAAAAAAATGTAAGTGATTTATATTGGGTTTGTTCCATCCGCAACTCCTGGAGCATGCGCAGAAGGATTACGTCGTTCAAAATTGTGTGGACGTCAAATCACAGAAGCAGTGTTGCCATCGTTTCAAGTCCAGTTTATATAATCGACTCTATATAAGCAGTGTTGCCACCTTAAAATTCTTCATCTGATAGATTATTGCGAATTTTGGACGTTCCTCGGGTAAATCAGTTTTGTTATCATTTCAAACCTAGTTTTCATTATTGACATTATTACAAGCAGTGTTGCCATCACAGCTACAACGTTATACTTTTTTTTTTTTTGTCAGAATTCCTCGATAAACTGAAAATTGACTTGATTTCGCAGTTTTGCCATCTGCAAATCAAGCAGATTTAGCAAAAAAAAAAAAAAAAAAAAAAAAAAAAACATTTTTATCGACTTCTCAAATTCCTTGGGGTTTTTCCATTTTTTGGGCAACTTTTAAGGGAGGATCATCAAGGAAACCTTGAGAAAAGGGTAGATTATCAAGGAAACCTTGAGAAAAGGGTAGATTATCAAGGAAACCTTGAGGAAAGGGTAGATTATCAAGGAAACCTTGAGAAAAGGGATCCTTAAGTATAGATTTATAAGTCGTTTGTAGTGATAAAAGGCAAATTTAAATTTTTACTCTCCTTAGAAAAAATGAGAGGAGAAAAGCTTCCTGAACAGGATGGGGAGGGGGAAACAGTGTTGCCACTACGAGTACAACGTTTTTCTTGTCAGAGCCCCCTCCCCCATCATCTGATAACACATGATTAAGCACTATTGCCATCTTTATTGCAACAATCTAGCAGATTTACACAAGCAGTGTTGCCATCGTTTCAAGTCCAGTTTTTATTATCGACTCTATATAAGCAGTGTTGCCACCTTAGAATTCTTCATCTGATAGATTATTGCGTGTCTCATTTACTCAGTGTTGCCATAATTCTTTTAGGTCCAGTTTTCATGATTGGCAAGATTAGAAACAGGGTAGCCATTATGAGTACAACGTTTTTCTTGTTTTTTTTATGTCGGAGAGAAAAAAAGTATTTTTCCCTCTAATGTTTAAGCAATGTTGCCAACATAAAAATAAGCCCCCAACTGGTTTTAAGGTCGTCGGCAATGTATGTACTACACTTGAAAATCATTTTATTTACTTAATAAGACAGAGAAAAACATTTGATTTGAATAAAAAATTATAAAATAAAAAGTTAAGCCTTATTCCTCTTTGGCGAGGTAAACCATTTCTTCAGGTGTCAAATGAGAATATTTTTCGTTGAAATCGCTGACTTCCGTTTCGAAATGTGCGAGAAAATCTTGATTCGTAGGTACTAAGAAAAGGGAAATCATTTTGTTGTACATGTGCGAGGCTTTTTTTCTGATTATTTCAGCGTTTTCGCTGAATTTTTCGAGTTCCTCGTCAGAAAGTTTCCATTCTTTTTGGTTTCCTTTGTAGTTGACGATTTTCGCGATGGAATAGACGGTATCCGGGTTTTTTTTAAGCATAAGAGGAGTCAGCGAAAGGCGATCGAGCGATTCAAAAGCAGCGATCGCTTTATCGCATTTCGCTTCTTCCAACGTCAGCGATTTTTTGAGGGCGGTCACGTTTTCCAAAAGGTCCATTTCTACGTCTAAAATTTTTATCGATTCGCTGTTTTCTTTCACCGAAATTTCTTCCGATTTCGCTTTCGTCCACTCGTCCATATGCGAATATGCGTTTTCTTTGAATTCGCCATTTTCGATTTGTTTCTTCAAAGCCGATGCGTGCTCTAAGACCATTTTTGACCATTCGGATTCGTAGCGGTCGGCAAATTTCGGTTTGTTGAGGTTCAGCGGGATTTTGACATTTTGGCCGTCCTTTTTGGCGATCAGGAAATCTTTGCTGTCTTTTTCGTCTTCTTCGTCTAGATAGCGCTTGGGTTTGATTTTTCGCCCTGAGCGAGATAGAACTTCTTTTATTTCAGGTTCTTCTTTTATTTCGGGATCTTCGGGTTTTTCTGGTTCCTTAGGTTCTTCGGGTTCTTCAGTTTTTTGACGTTTCGCTGGAGGTTTTTCTTCGTCGATTTTCCTCTTCTTCGCTTTTATCGACGTTTTCGGTTTCTTTTTGGACTTTTCGTCGTCGTCATCAGTCTCCTGTGTTTTTTCGTCGACTTTTTTATCATCCACTTTTTTATCGTCGTCTTTTTCGTCAGCAATCGAATCGAAAGCGGCGAGTTCTTCGGGAGTTAAGCTCGCTTCGATTTCATCCATCGCCTCAGCGAAATTTTTATGCTTCTTCCTTTTCCCCAATTTCGACCTGTTTGGACCGTACAGACAGATATCCTCTGCCTTCACAATCGCAGTTTCGGCGGTGCCGAAGAAATAAACGTGATATTTCATTTTGCTTGGCGTTTCGTCGGCGACAGCCTCGATTTTCGCCGGCCATGGAGGGTATCCTCTGACTTTAGCAAATATTTTGTCACCTTTATTAAATTTAACTCCTTTCATCCTAAAATTATAAGAAAAAAACAACAATTTATATCATATATATTTTAAATCAATATCTTACCTTACTTCTAAAATTTCAATGTTTTTTTTTTTAAAAGATAACCAACTTTGGAAATCACGAACCTGAGGGCGGCATCTTAACACAATGTTGCCAACTGTTCTTATTTATTTATGAAATACTCGTTTTAAAATCTATAATTAATTTATTTTAACATTTTTTTAATAAAAAAAACTCGACGTCTTTTTTTTTTTTTTTTTTTTTGACGTGGTGGAACTATTGTTCCGAGATAAAATTGTGGAGGGGGCGCTTTTGCCCCAAAATCGTGTATATATTAAATACATCGACAAAACAGTTCGTCTATGCTCAGATCCATAATAGCTTTGTTCCAACCGCAGATTGAAACTCCTGGAGCATGCGCAGAAGGATTTGGACGTCAAATTTGACGTCTTTTAAATCTTTCGTCCGTCAAATCTGAAGTCATCTGACGTCAAACTAGACGTCCAAATCCTTCTACGCATGCTCCAGTTTCAAACTGCGGTTGGAACAAAGCTACTGAACAGTAATCGTTTAAAATATGATTTTAGAGATTATTTTTTAATGATTTTTAAGTATAGCACATTGTCGGCAAACTTAAAACCAGTTGGGGGACTTGTTTTTATGTTGGCAACATTGCCTAGCATAAAACAATAGAAGGAAAAAAAATTAAGGCTTTAAAATTGAACTATTTATTTAAAAAAAATTTTTCTCCACAAAATTTACGATTAACAATATTTAAATTTAAACAAAATTAACAATGTGCTTAACAAAAAACGTGGGGTTTATGTCAGAGGGAGGGGATTTTTCCGGAAAAAAAAATATGTTGGCAATACTGATAAAACCTCTATATTGACTAGTTAAGCGGCCATCTTGAAAAACGCAATACTATCACAGTAATCGTTAAAAAACATGATTTTAGTGATTATTTTTTAATAATATACATTTAATTTATTTAAATATAAGTTAAATACATGAATATGGTAACTTCCATGTATAAAAATTTTTTGAGATTTTATATTTTTGGCAGTAAAAAATGAAAAGTGCCGGTAAAATTATGAAAAGAAAAAATGAGGTTGGCTGCCATGATTTTAGACGCCACGCATGGCGCTTAATTCCTGAAGGGAGTCGCACGATGGCATTTTTATCCCCTCGGCTTTTTTGTAAAGCGATTGGTCGCCGAAGTTTCGGGCTCTCCAAAGCATCGACTCTCCTACAAAGGTAAAAAAATGGTTTAAGGTTGGCAGGCCTGTTTGAAGAGACCATAATACGTACGGTAAGTTCTTTCTCTGTAGCAAGAATTTCTTAAATTAGCGATATATTCTTCCTCGACAGACGCTTCCAATTTCCGTAGGCTTCCTTGATAGGTGGAATGGAAATTTTCTTTCACATAGTAGTTCACCTGCAGCGCATTTGTCTTCCTCATAACTGAAAATTTCCTGAAAAAAAAAAAATTAAAGGAACCCCTCCGCAAATTGAAAGGTAGCCCCTCCACAAATTTAAACCTTACCCAGTCTGAGTCAAACTGTAGACGGGGTCTGAGACGAGAAGAGAGCTCATCATTGATAAAATAATCAAAATTAAAACTGGCAACATTTGCATTAAAACGCTATAATTGGTGGCCTGAAAAAAAGAAGAAGACAGATTTAAGTTGGCAACACTGTTTAGAGAGTTCCTTCAAGTCAGATGAAGATTTGTAAGTCTGTCTTAACAATGGAAGTTTGGCAACACTGTCTTTATAATGATTAAACCATAGTTGCCGATCCGATTATCCAATTAAGAAAAATTAACAAATATTTATGAAGGTAGTGTTGCCAACTTAACTAAGTAAACCAATAGAATAAGGAGCTTCAATTGGTTGAAAGGCAGTGTAGCCAACCCGACAATGTTAAAAATACCTCTCTATGAGGCTGCTGAGTGTGATGCTCGGCTTTTCTCCATTGGTTGCCCCTTCGGACATAGACGTTGCTGGAACTGGGGAAAGCTCCGTTGAAAAACATGTTGAAAAGTTCTTCAGCCGTAACATCCGCTGAAAAAATGAAAAATTAACAAAAAAGAAGGAAAAAGTGGTTTTTTACATTCGAAACCTCTGGTGTAACTTTCATGCGTATGGTTGGTATGCCTGATTCTTTCATCTTCGGAGCCAAACATGTCGTACTGCTTACGCTTTTCGGCGTCTGTCAAAATGGCGACGGCATTTCCGATCGCTATTCAAGGAGAAAAGAGAGAAAAAAAAATGAAAATTAGTATGTTGGCTAGACTGACGCTGACGTCATGAGGGTGCCATACCTTTGAATGCTTCTGCGGCCCCTGGGCAGCGATTTTTGTCAGGATGAAGTACCAAAGCGAGTTTTTTGTAGGCTTTTTTGATGTCGCTGTCAGTCGCTTCCTTGCTCACGCCAAGAATTTCGTAGTAATCCTTGCACTTTTTTACTCTAAAAATAATAATATTATAATAATAATAATAATAAATAATAATCTTTTACCGTTTGACAGCTTCGAGCTGTTCTGAGGTATACTCGGCTTCTTTAGTACTTTTTTCACGTTTCATATTGTCTAAAAATAATTTTTTACAAAAGATCTTTCATGTTTTAAGGCGTTTTCCTTGAATGCAATCAGTGGTGCCACCATTAAGACGAGAAGTGTTGGCTTTAGAGGAAAACTGCTAATAGGTTGAAGAAATGATGGCAACAATGATTTGGTAAATCTGCAAGATTGTTGCAGTAAAGACAGCAACACTGCTTAATCTCTGACCAAAAACCCAAGAAAAACGTTGTACTCATACTGGCAACACTGTCCCCCCTTCCCCTCCATAGACCTGTTTAGTCATGTTCAGGAAGCTTTTCTCCTCTCATTTTTCTTGAGGTGAGTAAAATTTTAAATTAGCCTTTTATCACTAAAAACGACTTATTCGAATTATAAACCTATACTTAAGGATCCCTTTTCTCAAGGTTTCCTTGATAATCTACCCTTTCCTTAAGGTTTCCTTGATAATCTACCCTTTTCTCAAGATTCCCTTGATAATCTACCCTTTTCTCAAGGTTTCCTCGATAGTCTACCCTTTTCTCAAGGTTTCCTTGATAATCTACCCTTTTCTCAAGGTTTCCTCAATAATCCACCCTTTTCTCAAGGTTTCCTCGATAATCCACCCCTTTCTCAAGGTTTCCTCGATAATCCACCCTTTTCTCAAGGTTTCCTCGATAATCTACTCTTTTCTCAAGTTTTCCTTAATAATCTTCCCTTGAATAAGAATAGGTTTTTTTTTTGCCTAAAAACTGGTGAAACCCCACAGAATTTGGGAAGTCGATAAAAAGTGGGTTTTTTTTTTACTAAAGATTGTTGCAGTTAAGATGGTAACACTGCAAAATCATGTCAATTTTCAGTTTGTCGAAGAATTTTGACAAAAAAAAAAAAAGAAAAGATAAACGGTGTAGTCATGATGGGAACACTGTTTCTAACAATGTCAATTAGACTTGAGACGATGGCAAAACTGATTACACAAGAAACGCCCAACATTTGCAATAATCTATCAGATGATTGGTGGTAACACTGCTCTTGTAAATCAAGATCATGAAAGCTGGACTTGAATGGCAACACTGTCTTACAAGAAAAACGCCCTTGATTTTTAAATTACAGATTTGGTATAGGTTTGATAATTAGATTTAAAAAAATACAAACTGGAATGTGATGTTGGCTGCCCTGCAGTTTCCGATCTGGAAGTCGGATTCGTATGTTTGTTGAATTTTCTCAGACTTTCCAATAGATCTAGAAATGAATGAAAAGTACTTATATTTACAAAAACGAAATTAAAATTAAATACTGCAAATTCTAATAGATCAAAAAGAAAGATGATTTTCTCAGATGGGCCCTTTTTAAGTTGGCAACACTGCTTCTATTTTAATGGAATCAAAAAAAACTTTTTACCTTTCGCTTTCTGGGTCGAATAGAGTTTTTCGCTTTTCAGTAGAAACTTCTCAGCTTTTTCCCTTTTTCCGTCTAAAATAAACTTTTCCGCCAATTCTATGCAATGAAAGCTTCGTCTTTATTACTTTCCATTATTTTATTAAACAAAAAGTAAAATGGACATTAAAAATTAATTTTTATACTTAAAAAAGTAACTTTCCAATGAGCAAAGCAAAAATTTAACAGCTGATATTGATAACAGTTCGACACTACTGCGCTCTATCAACGATAACGAAACTCCCGCCATTTTTTAAATTTTGAAAATGATAACTACATTCTATAAGGGAGAAAGGTATAAAGTACGTTTTTCTTTCTAGTGATGGCAACACTGATTAAATAATGACTATTGTCATTTGGGGGTAGAGAAAACGTTGGCGAAAATAAAAAGCAAATATTATTGGCCAACTATGGCTGCGGATGTAGCTAATCATGTAAAAACTTGTGATTCTTGTCAAAGAATAAAGACACCCAGAGTGTCACCCGCAGGTAATTTGCAACCAATTATTCCGCAATCTGTGCCGTGGTCGCACATAATAATTGATTTTTTAGGGCCGTTAAATAAAACTGTGAACTCACATGCGTTTATAATTGTGGGGACTTGTACCACAACGCGATTTGCAGTTGCGAAGGCCACAAGGCGGGCTGACTCCAGGGCAACCATGGGTTTTTTGAAGGAGATTATCTCCCGTTTTGGCTGTCCTCAGATGTTAAGTAGCGATCGGGGAAGTCAATTTTATAGACAAAACTTTAAAGGAATTTGTACAATCATTGGGTATTAAACAACGACACAGCACTGCTTATGCACCCCAGAGCCAAGGTTTGACGGAGAGGTTTAATAGTACATTGTTAAACATGTTGGCTCATTATACCACAAATCACACGGATTGGGTGCCATATTTAGAATACGTTCTGTTAAGCTATAATGTGAGTGTACATTCAAGTACAAATTATAGCCCATTTTACTTAATGCATGGGTACGAACCACGGATGCCGATAGATCTGGCTTTATTGCCGTCAAATGTAAGTGCGGATGTGCTGACGAGTATATCCAAATTACAAGAAATTCGTACCCAAATTCCTCAATTATTAAGAAAAGCACAGGACCGTCAGAAAACACACTATGATAACAAACATAGAAATGTTGAGTACAAAGATGGCGATTTAATTTTACTCCGTTCGATGTCGCAGGTTACAGATAAAGCTACGAAATTAGATGATAAATATATTGGGCCTTATGTGGTCCTGCGTAAGACGGGTCCTGTTACATACCAAATCCGTATATTAAAAAGAGGAAAATGGTCTGACGAAATAGTAAATGTGCGACGGATGAAGTTGTACAATTCACGATAACCATGGGTCGTGGATGTTTTGACAGGCCTAAAATTTTTTTGTAATTTCTCTGAAAAAAGGCTAAGGGTTGCTCGGGGGTCAAAATCGTCTTGGTTGTGATCTTTATCGGGAAGAAAGTTATATCAATAGGTAATGAAAATGGAATATATTGTATATGGGATATTATGTGATAGGATGGCCATCCTATATTAGAAAAGGAAGAAATAAAGTATTATGAGAAATGAAAAGTGTTATTATGAAATATTATGGAATTGAAAAGTATTATGAGAAATGGAATAAAGTATTATGAGAAATGAAAAGTGTTATTATGAGGTATTATATGAGAAATGGAATAAAGTATTATGAGAAATGAAAAGTGTTATTATGAGGTATTATGGAAAATGAAATAAAGTATTATGAGAAATGGAATAAAGTATGACAAATGAAATGTTATTATGGAAAATGAAATGAAATATAGTGAAAATGAAATGAGGTACCTCTTATGAAATGAAAGTATTATGAAAAGTTGAAAAAGTGAAATGAGATAAAGTGAAATATGAAAATATGATAAAAAGTGAATAAAATAAAAAGAAATGATATAAGTAAATAAGTAATGAAACTGATATACCCTGAGACATTATTTGGGCGAGCAAATAACTGCAGTTTGCGGGAGAGAAAAGTAACGTTGCGTGGTGAGTTTACGGACACAGTAATTATTGTACTTTGGAAATTTCTTTTGTGGAGATTAATGTTCGATTAATTTAAATTTTAATGGTTGCTTGGTTACATGCGGTTAAACAATAAAATTAGGTGATATAGCATAGTTTAGTAAATTGTGTAGGTGAGGGATAACTTGAACAAACGTATAAATGGGTGAAATGGGATAATTTGTGAGGGTATTAGAGACTTCAAGATGAACGATATTTAGTAAACATTTTAACTTACCTGCTTTTAACTTACCTCTCTCTATTACTAAGTTATTTTCTCTTACTAATCATTCTTTACAACTTTGACCAAAAAACAACAAAAAAAACCTCGAATAGCGACCCGAGTAAAGGATGAGCGGGAATTTTCAAGGCGTGGCAACAGGATGGCCCAAGGGTAAAAAAAAAAATGAAATAAAAAATAAAAATAACAAAAAACATAAAAAAAAAAATAAAAAAATAAAATAAAAAAAAATAAATAAAAAAAAAAATTATCATATTAATCATTGTTCAACTTAATAATTCTTGTCTGGTTTTAGAAACAAACAAATGTATTAAAAACACAATAAGAAGTCGAAAAGATGTAGATTTTGTTCTACCTACAGTTAACCAGGGATCCAACGGTCGATGGGGCCCGGATTGCCTAGTGTCTAAATGATGAAGGATTCCATCCAGAACGCCAAAATTTCTTATTTTGAAATAAATTTGTGATAATAATACCTACCTACAACTCTGTAAACCTGTAAAAATTTTAAAATTGTCATGCCCTTGTATTGTGATAATAAATAGGTTTAAGTTAAATGTTTTTATTTTAATCTGTTAAGTTAGAAATTTTTTTTTTTCATTGTTCTTATGCAAAATAGTTTTTTTTTTTGGTTAGCTTTTTAAGTCATTTGAGAAACGAAATAATTCACTAATTTAGTTAGTTCCATATTTATGTTCTTTTATTGTTTTAATTATTGTAGTTTTAACTTAATATCAGGTGAATCCTTATTGACATCTAGGTTAATGAAATTATTGTTTTAACACTAATATTTTATGTGTGTATCATGTATGTTAAGTATGACTAGATGTAATTTTGGTAATAAGATATAATAATATAAGATTTCAATTTTATTTTTAGTTGTTAAGTTGTATGGTTTTAAAATTTTTTTATGTTTTTATTGTATGTTTAGATTTAGGTTTTCTTTTTACAGGCTTAGAGAGTGTGTTACTCTTAGGTCAAAATTTTTTTTTATTGTTATTTTATTAAGTAATGATAAGATTTTAACTTTGCGGCTGAATTTAGTGATAGTGTAAGAACCCAAATTTTTTTTGGTATTAGACAGTTTTTTTTAAAATATTCATATATTCAATTTTTTTTTTTTTTTTTTCATATTAAATTCTTTTTTTTTTATTTTGTGTGCTGCTATTAGTTAACATATTGGTTTTAATTTTTGTATTGGAAATTAGATTGTAGTCTATTATATTGCTTGTTGTTTCACTTGATCATCGGTTTATTGCATATTATTTCATTTTTATTTTTATTGCTTGCTTTTTTATTAACTATTATTTTTAATATTTTTATATTTGTATTTTAACAGTAATTTCTGTCTCTTATGGGTACGCCTTTATGGTGTTTTGTTGGGTCTGAAGACTGAATTACGGGCATACGATAGTTTTAATAGTTTTTAATGTATTGGTTACACGTTGGTCAGAAGGGTCAGATAAGGTTTATGGCTGCCTCCCCTGTCACCGAGGACGGTGATTAATCGAAGCGGGGGTGGAATGTAACATAATAAAAAAGGCGTTAGTTATACTATCCAAGCAGGACAGGCTCGGTTAACCCTTTAGTTAACCCTTCCTAAAGAAATGCCAAAAACCCCCCTTAATTAAGAGGGGGACAAAAAGCATAAGTGGAAGATAGAGCAAAGATCTCGAGGCCTTTTCTGCGCTGCGCCTTGAAGTATCTAGAGCCATCCTTGGAATACACCCTTTTGACCAGGTCAGAGTAATAAATAATCTAATAAGCCTTTTACCTAATAAATCTTAGATAACATTGCCCCTAATTCAGTATTTCAGAGATAACTATAACCAGAGGAGATATTAAATAAATAACTCTCTTTTAATATATTCATTAGTTGATAAATACATATTTTATATTTATACCGAATAATATATTATAACCCAAGTAAATGAAAGATTATATACTTATTAAATACTAAATATTGTTTCATTTGAGCTACCCCTCATTTAAGTAATTCTGGTGGATGGATTAAATATATTACACCATCCCCAGGTTACACCACCATTAATATAACCACCAACACTTCAACCAGCAGTGTTGCCACCATTACTGTAACCACCGACACTGGAATCCATCATCATTTCAAATTCGTTTTTCAAGGATGCACATGAACAACAAGGAAAACAGTGCTGCCACCATTACTACAACCGAAACAGTTTAACGTCAAGGGCTGATGATTCCAGCCCCTTCCTTTACTATAAACAGTGTTCCCATTTTTGTCCGGTGAACTCATGAGCAGTGTTACCAACTATTTTGCTCAATAAATTAGGATAACACGTGTCAAGAATACTCAGTCTGATGTGCTTTTAGAGTGGATAATTTCGTTTTTAAACTGTCCAGACGCTTTTGAAGCTCCCAATGGGTCGGAGGTGGTGGAAATTTAAAATTAGACCAAGAAAAGGCCCAGACGAGCTCAGTCAGTGATCGCGAACGAGCCAACTATCATCAACCAATCGGACGGTAAAATTGAAAGTTAAAAATCGAGAAAAAAAAAAATTTTTTTTTTTGCTAGGTATGTCCGGGACTCCTCCGAGATGGGGGTCGCCTCCTCCGATTTATTCGCCGAGAGGATCACCGAGGCCTTTCATCCCATGTCCGAGGCCTACATGGCCTTATCTACAGGTATACCAACTTTAAAAGTCGCTTAAGTCGGTTAATATACGCCCATATACAGGGCGTTGCTACTAGAGTGGACCAGCAACTTTACGGCAAAGCAATTAGTCCAACAAAAAAAAGTTGAATGTAAACCCCCCTTATTTTTGGATAAGGAATCTACTACATTTGGTATATTTTGTTTTTGTTATACAGGGTGTCCCAGAGAGGTGCTAACTTCCTATTTTTAAGTGCTAACCCTATGTTTTTATGCTTTTAATCAATTCTACGCTCAATTTCAAGCAAATTTTACTTAAGTCATTTTTTCGATTGGAGCACTTCTTTTTTGCATGAATTTTGGGCCACCCTGTATAACCCCTATTTTTTATTTCAGATTCGTAATCTACGCAAAATTTTAAGTTGATTTGACTATTCATCTTTGGACAACTTTAACAAAATGCCAAATTTAGCGTTTTTTGGGTCCAAAATCCGCTTAAGTCATTTTTTGAGGTAAAATTGCTGGTCCACTCTAGTTGGTGCACCCTGTATATATTAAATAGTCCTCTTATAAAGGAAGCACTAAAAGAGCTGGACATAGTTATGTATATTATGTATGACGGAATATAATAATAATAATTATTATTATTTTTATTATTATTATTATTATTAATTTTAGAGCCCGATACCTTTTTCTCCAATAATGTGGATGCCTGGAGCGCCCTCTCCGGTCCCGGCGTTCATCGGAGTACCACTGGAACCTCCTGGTCCTCTCTATGAAGAGCATCCGCCGCAAGATGGCCGATCCACGGCCGACATAATCGCGTCCCAATCACAGGATTACGTCGACGAAAAACTCGCCGAATATCAAGCGACCATAATGATACTACAAGGTAGGAGTTTATAATATATTAGAAACTAAATGATGTTTGACTTCCCAAGACATTTCACACAAAAATAAACCCCTAGACCTTATATTTAGAATTTCCCTCATTTTAATCGATACAGCGGGGTCTTTTATGACCCACAGGAAGTTCAAAAATAAATTTTAAAAAAATATAAAATCATAATTTTCCAAGTTTCTCAAAATAGTAGGCTGGAAACTGATGTCAGCGCTCCCCAAAATAGAAAAATCTCAGGTTCAAGGTTCGAATGTCAAATTTCGAAAATTCCCAGCTTGACAGAGAAAAAAAGAATAATCAAAATATACCCTCAACGAGTGGGAGGAACGCCGGGCTATAAATTAATTTGCGTCTATTTTTGCCGTGGGGGGGGGGGGGGGGGGGGTAAAAAGTTCTTTTTTGGCAGTAAAAGGAGGCTGGGTTTTTTTTTCGAGTTTTACAGGCTTTTTCGGATGATTCCTTGATTTTTTTAGTCAAAAAACATCCGTTTTACCGGTTTTTCGGGCTCTTTATGCAATGGAACGTTAGTTTTAACGGTTTGTCGGGCTCTTTCTGCCAAGAATCAACCGGCTTTTTCGTATGGTTCCCCGACTTTTTAGTCACGAAACCTCCGTTTTACCGGTTTTTCGGGCTCTTTCTGCCATGTTACGCTCGTGTAACCGGTTTTTCGGGGTCTTTCTGCCATGGAACGCTAGGTTACAGGGTTTTCGGGTTCTTTCTGCCATGGAACGCTAGGTTACAGGGTTTTCGGGTTCTTTCTGCCATGGAACGCACGTTTTACCGTTTTTCGGGCTCTTTCTGCCATGGTACGCTAGGTTTAAAGGTTTTTCGGGGTCTTTCTGCCATGGAACGCTAGGTTTACAGGTTTTTCGGGCTCTTTCTGCCATGGAACGCTCGTGTAACAGGCTTTTCGGGGTCTTTCTGTCATGGCACGCACGGTTTACACGTTTTCGGGTTCTTTCTGCCATGGAACGCTAGGTTACAGGCTTTTCGGGCTCTTTCTGCCATGGAACGCACGTTTTACCGGTTTTCGGGCTCTTTCTGCCATGGTACGCTCGTGTAACCGGTTTTTCGGGGTCTTTCTGCCATGGAACGCTAGGTTTAAAGGTTTTTCGGGCTCTTTTTGCCATGGAACGCTCGTGTAACAGGCTTTTCGGGGTCTTTCTGCCATGGCACGCACGGTTTAAAGGTTTTTCGGGCTCTTTTTGCCATGGAACGCTCGTGTAACAGGCTTTTCGGGGTCTTTCTGCCATGGCACGCACGGTTTACATGTTTTTCGGGTTCTTTCTGCCATGGAACGCACGTTTTACCGGTTTGTCGGGCTCTTTCTGCCTAGTATTAACCGATTAACCGGCTTTTCAGACGATTCACCGATTTTTCAGTCAAGAAACACCATCGACCCCCCCCCCCCCAATAGTTCTCTTTATCGTAAAAAAAACAGCTATTTAAGCGCTCAGGTTTGCCAACATTCTCCCCCCCCCCCCAACAATCGGTTATGTCATAGTCCTGTTATTTTAGTCTCAATCTTTGAAACCAGATACCCTTGACAGGTTTAGACGAGAAATAAAAAAAAAATTCTCCCCACTCCAATTTATGGCGCGAAAAGGGGCGAAATTTCAAGCTAAATTGGCCCTCGAGGGATGTAAAATTAGTAGAAACACCTGTCCCCTCTTATTTCAAATACGGCTCCCTCATTAGGACACCACGATTTCTAAAATTAAAGAAAAACCGCTGATTTTCGACGGACGCCATATTGATGACATCATCTTTTATTTAGTTCGTGGATCTCACCGCTGCATTTTTCCAGTCGGAGATGGCCCCTTAATGGCCCCTCGATCCATCTTTACTGTAATTTTCGCTTTAAAAAAACGCGTAAATGACATACGATATAGACAGTGTTGCCAACCTATTTGCGCACGCCGATCTGAGGCCGCCTAATTCAGCAAATTCTACGCGAAAAAAAAAAAATAGGGAGAGAGGCTTTCTAAATATAAATTTTGTTTATGAACGTAATGGAGGGCATGACGAGACTCTTTCCACGATTTCAAGCGCCCTATATTCCGCTCAATGAATATTTAAGATTTTAACACCTCATTTATTAGTTTGGATCCGCCATTTTGAGATAAGAATGGTCTCTGAAGGGAAATTTCGTGTAGAGATTAGGCAGAAAGGTGGGAATCATGTCGAAAAAGTTTACATGGCAACACTGTTTTATTTATTTTCTGACAAATTTAAGTCTTAACAACTTGGCGTTAATACTGATGAAAAATGGGAAGATTGGAAGCTGTTTAAATATCAGTGTTGCCAAAGAGCCTAACATGAATTAAGGAGGGGTCATTCTAAGCTCTACTAATGACGTCATTACGTGCCCGAAATTAAAGACTTTTATGTTTGTTTCAAATGCAGGGAGGCTTCTCATGTTTTTTTTGTGAAGGTTCGGTCGGGGAGTACCCTGCCAAAATAACAATTTGGCCCGCGTCCATTCCTCTTCTTTACTTTCCCCCCTTTCGATGATTCTCTTTATTTAACGGCTCATACCTCAGAAAATGCGGTCAACGCGCTCTTAATATGCAAAACAAGACATTGACGGTCTTCGTGGGTCGGTGGTTGAGGACTCTGACCGGCGGGGTAACCTGAGCCCTTAAGGGCGTCCTCCACCGGGTATGAAAATTTCGGAAACACGTTTCTTTGGTCCTATTTGGAATTTTTGAGAATTTTTTTTTTTAATATGGGTATCTTCCATAACTCGCGCCAACCGGCGCATGCGTACACGTCTCAAAACTGAAAACCGACTGGGCTGGAGGACGCCCTTAAGTAGCTGTTGTTTTCCGATAAAAAGAAGAGACTTCAGGTTTGCCTTGAGATTTTTCTAAGTAACATTGTTGCCAACTTTAGATCCCTAACATCGATCTCCCCCTCCACAATTTTATTTCTAAAACATTTCTACCAACCTGCCTCGCCATTTCGATTTCTCCGTTTGCCCCTTAAAAATCCACGCTTGACACCCGCGTTTTGTGCGATTGCCTACGTTTTTCGCCGAAAATGACGTCACACTCTATTTATAGCGGTAATGACATCATTGTCACAATTGGTTCTAGACCTTGTGAATGGACCTATTTCGAGCGATGATCGCTTTTACTAAAAGTGCACCTCGCGAAATCAAAAACTTTTTTAAAATTTTATTTATATCCTATACATTTTTTTCAACTAATGAGATACTAGATTTTTTTTTCAAGGTCAATGAGATAAAATAGATAATAAAAAAAATCCATTTTAAAACATAAAAGTTGATTTAAGTTGGCAAACCTGTGGTCTCTCAAAGCTGGAGTTCATAAGGCTTTCTTGATTGATCCGTTTAAGTTGGCAAATCTGGGAGATGTAAGAGCTCGATGTTTTGAAAGTGACTTTTAACTTCCTCAAGAAGTTACTGTGATACCCTCCGACCCCCTGTTACTAGAAAAGGGTCTTCCAGACCCCGTAGGATAAATCTGATAAGTGATCTTTGCCGATCCTGACTTTGTCTGTGGTGCCGGCCGTCCGGCCGTCCGGCAGTCCGGCCGTCCGGCCGTCCGGCAGTCCGGCCGTCCGGCCGTCCGGCCGTCCGGCCGTCCGTCGCCACTTTTTCCGGAACACTTCACGGCCGCAATTTTCATCCGATCTTCACCAAATTTATACACAAGCTTCCTTTCACAGAAATCTTGAAAATGACGAGAGCTTTTTTCGAAATTTTTCAAAATGGCGGAGATATGACTGTTCAAAGATTTAAAATGAGCGCTGTGGGCGTACTGTTGGTCCGATCTTCACCAAATTTTCACTAAACATTCCTTGAATTATTTAAAAATTTTCCATGTTTTTAAAATTTTAATTTTCCAAAATTTTTTTTACTTAATAATTTTTCTAGGCAGAAATGTGAGTCACTTCGCCGGCTCGAGGGCGGCCTCTCTTTGGCTAACCGTACTGAATTTCTACCTTGATATAAAATTTTCAAAATAATTTTTTTTTTTTTTTTTTTAACTTCCTCAAGAATTTTTTTAACGGAAAATAAAATGGCGATTTATTAGGTACTTAATTTTTATTTTTTTTTTTTCAAAAAACAGAAAACGAACAACAAAAAATACCTAAAATTTCTAACTTCCTCAAGACTTACTGCGATACCCACCAAATTTATTTCACAACTTTTACAAAAATTTAGTTCTCCTACTTAATACTTCCTCCTCCTGTATCCTTGAGGAAGTTATCCCTTTTTATTAGCAATGCTGCCAACTAAAAAACCTTATTTCCTGCTATCAGTATTTTGTTATGTCGTAACTTCACACTAAAACGGTCCTACCAACTTGAAAACGTAGATGTCAGGATGGTGGCTTTTAAATATCAGTGTTGCCAATAAAATGTGGGTCCGGAGGGCATGACCTTGACACTCTCTTTTTTCGAGGGGTGGGGCGGCGTAAAATTTTGTGTTCTCTCAAAGCAGGAGTTCATATGACTTTCTTGATGAAATTGGCAAACCTGTGGCCTCTCTAAGCAGGAATTCATAAGGCTTTCTTGATTGATGCGTTTAAGTTGGCAAATCTGGGAGATGTAAGAGCTCGATGTTTTGAATGTTACTTTTTACTAGAAATGCTGCCAACTAAAAAACCTATTTTCCTGCTATCATTTTTGTTTGTTATGTCGTAATTTCACACTAAAACAGTAATACCAACTTGAAAACGTAGGTGTCAGGATGGTGGCTTTTAAATATCAGTGCTGCCCATAAAAAAAATTGGGTCCGCAGGGCATGACCTTGAAACTCTCCTTTTTCGGGGGGGGGGGGGGGCCCTAAGAGATTGGGATTTAAATTAAAAGTTGATTTAAGTTGGCAAATCTGTGGCCTCTTAAAGCAGGAGTTCATAAGACTTTCTTGATGAAATTGGCAAACCTGTGGCAGTAGTTCATAAGGCTTTCTAGATTGATATGTTTAAGTTGGCAAATCTGGGAGATGTATGAGCTCGATCTTTTGAAAGTGACTTTTTATTAGCAATGCTGCCAACTAAAAAACCTGTTTTCCTGCTATCATTTTTTTTTGTTATGTCGTAATTTCACACTAAAACAGTAATACCAACTTGAAAACGTCAGGATGGTGGCTTTTAAATATCAGTGCTGCCCATAAAAAAAATTGGGTCCGCAGGGCATGACCTTGAAACTCTCCTTTTTTTGGGGGGGGGGGGGGGTAAGAGATTGGGATTTAAATTAAAAGTTGATTTAAGTTGGCAAATCTGTGGCCTCTCAAAGCAGGAGTTCATAAGACTTTCTTGATGAAATTGGCAAACCTGTGGCAGTAGTGCATAAGGCTTTCTAGATTGATATGTTTAAGTTGGCAAATCTGGGAGATGTATGAGCTCGATCTTTTGAAAGTGACTTTTTATTAGCAATGCTGCCAACTAAAAAACCTGTTTTCCTGCTATCATTTTTTTTTTGTTATGTCGTAATTTCTCACTAAAACAGTAATACCAACTTGAAAACGTAGGTGTCAGGATGGTGGCTTTTAAATATCAGTGCTGCCCATAAAAAAAATTGGGTCCGCAAGGCATGACCTTGAAACTCTCCTTTTTCGGGGGGGGGGGGGGGGGCTAAGAGATTGGGATTTAAATTAAAAGTTGATTTAAGTTGGCAAATCTGTGGCCTCTCAAAGCAGGAGTTCATAAGACTTTCTAGATGAAATTGGCAAACCTGTGGCAGTAGTTCATAAGGCTTTCTAGATTGATATGTTTAAGTTGGCAAATCTGGGAGATGTATGAGCTCGATCTTTTGAAAGTGACTTTTTATTAGCAATGCTGCCAACTAAAAAACCTGTTTTCCTGCTATCATTTTTTTTTGTTATGTCGTAATTTCACACTAAAACAGTAATACCAACTTGAAAACGTAGGTGTCAGGATGGTGGCTTTTAAATATCAGTGCTGCCCATAAAAAAAATTGGGTCCGCAGGGCATGACCTTGAAACTCTCCCTTTTCGGGGGGGGGGGGGGCTAAGAGATTGGGATTTAAATTAAAAGTTGATTTAAGTTGGCAAATCTGTGGCCTCTCAAAGCAGGAGTTCATAAGACTTTCTAGATGAAATTGGCAAACCTTTGGCAGTAGTTCATAAGGCTTTCTAGATTGATATGTTTAAGTTGGCAAATCTGGGAGATGTATGAGCTCGATCTTTTGAAAGTGACTTTTTATTAGCAATGCTGCCAACTAAAAAACCTGTTTTCCCGCTATCATTTTAACTTCCTCAAGAAGTTACTGTGATACCCTCCGACCCCCTGTTACTAGAAAAGGGTCTTCCAGACCCCGTAGGATAAATCTGATAAGTGATCTTTGCCGATCCTGACTTTGTCTGTGGTGCCGGCCGTCCGGCCGTCCGGCCGTCCGGCCGTCCGTCGCCACTTTTTCCGGAACACTTCACGGCCGCAATTTTCATCCGATCTTCACCAAATTTATACACAAGCTTCCTTTCACAGAAATCTTGAAAATGACGAGAGCTTTTTTCGAAATTTTTCAAAATGGCGGAGATATGACTGTTCAAAGATTTAAAATGAGCGCTGTGGGCGTACCGTTGGTCCGATCTTCACCAAATTTTCACTAAACATTCCTTGAATTATTTAAAAATTTTCCATGTTTTTAAAATTTTAATTTTCCAAAATTTTTTTACTTAATAATTTTTCTAGGCAGAAATGTGAGTCACTTCGCCGGCTCGAGGGCGGCCTCTCTTTGGCTAACCGTACTGAATTTCTACCTTGATATAAAATTTTCAAAATAATTTTTTTTTTTTTTTTTATTATGCATAAATGTTTTACTATGCACAGATTGTATGTTAAAATTGGGTTTTACTAATTGAATTAAATTTGAATGAAAATGTACTATTGAAATTTGCTTCCCCCTCCTACGTACATTCTCTACCTGTGTTCTCCTACTTAATACTTCCTCCTCCTGTATCCTTGAGGAAGTTATCGTTGGAAGCTCTTCAAACCGGAACTTTTTTTTGTTATGTCGTAATTTCTCACTAAAACAGTAATACCAACTTGAAAACGTAGGTGTCAGGATGGTGGCTTTTAAATATCAGTGCTGCCCATAAAAAAAATTGGGTCCGCAAGGCATGACCTTGAAACTCTCCTTTTTCGGGGGGGGGGGGGGGCCCTAAGAGATTGGGATTTAAATTAAAAGTTGATTTAAGTTGGCAAATCTGTGGCCTCTCAAAGCAGGAGTTCATAAGACTTTCTTGATGAAATTGGCAAACCTGTGGCAGTAGTTCATAAGGCTTTCTAGATTGATATGTTTAAGTTGGCAAATTTGGGAGATGTAAGTGCTCGATGTTTTGAAAGTGACTTTTATTAGCAATGCTGCCAACTAAAAAACCTTTTTTCTTGCTATCAGTATTTTGTTATGTCGTAACTTCACACTAAAACGGTCCTACCAACTTGAAAACGTAGGTGTCAGGATGGTGGCTTTTAAATATCAGTGCTGCCAATAAAATGTGGGTCCGGAGGGCATGACCTTGACACTCTCCTTTTTCGGGGGGAGGGGCGGCGTAAATTTTTGCGGTTTCATTCTCGGGAAATTAAACTGAGGAGAGTTTCATTTGCCTTGTAATGGTAAAAACTCAAGGACGTGCGCGCGTGGGCGCTTAGACGCCCCGAAACTCTTTACGTTTGACCTAAAAAGAAGCAAAACTGTGAGAATCAGGTTGGCCAACTGTCCCGTTCAAAGACAAAATAATTCTTACCTCCGTGGTAAGATTTCATGAATCTTACCTCCATGGTTTCATAATTTTAAAAACAGTTCTACCAACCTGATACACTCTAAAAGAAGAGGTTCTAAGACGGCTGTGCAGCCAACTCAAAAACCTTTTATTAAAAAAAACAAAAATTGCATGCACAATAATTGGCACGTGGCCGGGTCGATTTTACGGCTCGGATGCCGTTGCCATGGAGAAAAGACGCCAAATTGTCTAAAAATTTTTATTTAAGTTAAAAAAAATTATAAAATTACATTAAAAAATTAATTAAAAAACCTTAATTTTTTAATTAATAAATAAACTTGATAAAATTAAAAATAATATTGTTATTGTAATAACTTATTACGTAGTAAATGTAGGTGAATATCGATCGCGACGGTGGCGCTCCTGGTGGCCGAGATTTTAATCTCGCAGTCTAGTGGTAACAGTGTTCAGTCTAAACATGTGCCGTTGATAAAAACCGGAAGTTCTTTTTTTTCGCCCCACTAACCTATCGAAAAAAAAAAAATGAAAACAAAAAAATCGATGGAGGATCTAAAAAAAAAATAATTAAAATAATCAGACGTGGGTAATACGATACTTTTTTTTTAGGGCAAAACGGTTATTTTATGTGCAATTTAATTATTTTTATTTAAAAAATAATTATTATGTATTTAAAAATAAGAAATGAAAGAAAAATGGAATTTAAAGATGGATGATTACCGTGGAAACGAGACGCTGGAAGGTATTTTTAGGCTATCTCGATTTCTCAAATTTACTATGTATTTGAAATTTTTTAAAAACAGTCCTACCAACTTAAATAAAAGAAGAACACTTCAGAAAAACTTGTTAAGTAAGAAAAAAAAGCAAAATACTAAGTCGCTTTTATTTGCAAATCAAAGGTCTTAAAATTAAGGTAAAAAAGCCTATAGGCCTGTATTTTGGCTGAAAACAGCCAATAGGCCTATATTTTGGCGGGAAAACTACCCATTAGGTCGATATTTTGGTGGGAAATCAGCCACTAGGTCGATATTTCGGCTGTAAAACAGCCTGCAGAGCAATATTCTGGCAGAAAAACATCCATTCGGTCTATATTTTGGCTGCAAAACATCCATTCGGTCTATATTTCGGCTGCAAAATAGCCTGTAGGTCGACATTTTGGCTGAAAAACAGCCTATAGGCCTATATTTCGGCTGAAAAACAGCCTATAGGCCTATATTTTGGCTGAAAAACAGCCTATAGGCCTATATTTTGGCTGAAAACAGCCTATAGGCCTATATTTTGGCTGAAAAACAGCCAATTGGCCTATATTTTGGCGGGAAAACAGTTCATTAGGTCGATATTTTGTGCGGCGAATCAGCAATTAGGTGGTTATTTTGGCTGTAAACAGCCAGGAGGTCGATATTCGAAAAACTTTTTAAAAAGCAAAATACATACTGAGAATGTCGCTTTTATTTGCAAATTCAAAGTCTTAAAATTAAGGTAAAATAGCCTATAAGCCTATATTTTGGCTGAAAAACAGCCTATAGGCTATATTTTGGCTGAAAAACAGCCGATTGGCCTATATTTTGGCGGGAAAACAACCCATTAGGTCGATATTTTGGCAGTAAAATAGCCTGTAGGTCGATATTTTGGCTGAAGAACAGCCTATAGGCCTATATTTTGGCTGTAATCAGCCAGGAGGACTTCTTAAAATGCAAATTACTGAGAGTGTCGATTTTATTTGCAAACTAAAGGTCTTAAAATTAAGGTAAAAAAATAAAAACCCGTAATTTTGATAATAAAATGCATTTATAAATGGCTTAAAAAAAAAATTGTTTTTATGGATTTTTATATGGCACACGAAGTCTCATTGTGCCAGACACTGGTTGCCACAAATCGAAAATTTTGATTTTCTGGCGGTGGGAGAATAAAAAATAGTGTTCGCCCGAAAAAAATATTTCGGACCCGGTTGTTCAAGGGAAAGTGAAAGTAATTAAATTGCACAATCTAGTGATCTCCGGATAGAGGGAGTGGGAGTGCGTTTTGCCCTTTTTCTAGAGCCTGTATCAAAATCGCTCTGTGGAGAATCGAATTTTTTGAATTTATTCTTCCCTCGTAAAACAGCCAAAGGATTGACGTTTTGGCGGGGAAAACAGCTAATAAAGCGTCATATGGGCGCGAAAAAACCTAACAAGTCGATATATTGGCGGGAAAATTGACAATAGGTTAAAATTATCCGTGGAAAAACAGCCAATTAGAAAATATTTTGGCGGGAACGCAGCAAATTAGAAGACGTTTCGACTGGAAAACAACCAATAGGATGCTTTTTCGGCCAATCAGATGATATTTTGGCGGGAACGCTGCCAACCAGAAGATGTTTTGGCTAGAAAACACCCTATCAGTAGATAATTTGGCGGGAACACAACCAATTAGGAGATATTTTGGCGGGAAAAAACAAATCAAAAGCTATTTTGGCGGAAAACAAACCAATTAAAAGATATTTTGTCGGGAACTCTACATATTAAAATGTATTTGGGCGGGAAAACCACCAATTAGAAAATATTTTGGCGGAAAAACAACCAATTAGAAGATATTTGGGTGGGAACACAACCAATCAGAAGATATTTTGGCGAGAACACTACTAATTAGAAGTTATTTTTGGCGGGAACACTACATATTTAAATGTATTTGGGCGGGAAAGCCACCAATTAGAAAATATTTTGGCGGAAAAACAACCAATTAGAAGATGTTTTGGCGAGGTTCCAACCAATTATAATATATTTTGGCGGAAAAACATCCAATTATATTATATTTTGGCGGGAAAATATCAAATTAGAAGACATTTGGGTGGGAACACAACCAATATAGAAGATATTTTGGCGGGAACCCAACCAATTAGAAGATATTTTGGAGGGAAAACATCAAATTAGAAGACATTTGGGTGGGAACACAACCAATATAGAAGATATTTTGGCAGGAACACAACCAACTAGAAGATATTTTGGCAGGAACACAACCAATTAAAAGGCCGGCCGTCCGTAGCATTTTTCCGGAACGCTTCACTTTCTTTCGAAATTGTCATTTTGCTATACATAGTTTATTCCTTCTCCACCTTGTGTCGGTTTTTACAGGCTCTAGACTCAATATTTGCCCCACCACGTGTGCATAAAAACGTCAAAACTCCAGTCTCGACGTGTACGTCGCAATTGTAGCGACCCCGGGGTTTATTTTTTCTTGAGAAAAGACGCGGAATTTTCGAGAAAAAAGAAAAAGAAAAAAAAAAGTGTTGTTTTTATTTTGTGCAGTGCATTATGGGTTAAACGGCTGAGAGATGAGTGATGAGAAAAAAGAAATTCCATCGGCGAATCTCGTGTCTTCCATGATTCAGAAATGGGGCGGAGGATCCTCGTCGCCGAAATCCGAAAAAAGAACGGGTACAGTCAAAATAAGGCCCCAGAAAAAAAAAAAAAATTCCGAGGTTTTGAGCACCAATCGTCCCCACACCTGTTGCACTTCTTCCACCCTAAAAAACGTTCTTTCTTCTAAATAGTCGATATTTTGGCGGAAAAACAGCCAGCAGGTCGATATTTTGGCGGAAAAACAGCCAGGAGGGCGATATTTTAGTGGAAAAACAGACCATTTAATCGATATTTTTGCGAGAAAACTGTCTGTAGCGCATTATTTTGGCGGAAAAACAGCCAGGAGGTCGATATTTGGCTGTAAACCAGCCGGGAGGTCGATATTTTGGCTGTAAAACAGCTTGAAGCGCGATATTTTGGCGGAAAAAAAAACAAATATTTTGATATTTTGGCGGAAGGAAAATAGCCATTTCGGCTGTAAAACAGCCAGGAGGTCGATATTTTGGCTGTAAAACTACTTGTAGCGAGATATTTTGGCGGAAAAACAGCCGGTAAGTCGATATTTCGGCTGTACAACAGCCTGCAGGGCGATATTTTGGCGGAAAAAACAGTCGATAGGTCCATATTTTGGAGGGAAAACAGCCATTAGGTGGATATTTTGGCTGTAAACAGCCAGGAGGTCAATATTTTGGCTGTATACCAGCCAGGAGGATGATATTTTGGCTGTAAACCAGCCAGGAGGTCGATATTTTGGCTGTAAAACTACTTGTAGCGAGATATTTTGGCGGAGAAACTCATTGTCGCGCGATATTTAGGCGGAAAAACAGCCGGTAGGTCGATATTTCGGCTGTAAAACAGCCTGCAGGGCCTTATTTTGGCGGAAAAACAGTCGGTAGGTCCATATTTTGGAGGGAAAACAGCCACTAGGTGGATATTTTGGCTGTAAAACAGCCAGGAGGTCAATATTTTGGCTGTAAACCAGACAGGAGGTCGATATTTTGGCTGTAAAACTTCTTGTAGCGAGATATTTTGGCGGAGAAACTGCTTGTCGCGCGATATCTAGGCGGAAAAACAACTAATAGGTCGCTATTTTGGTTGCGAAACACCAATAGGTCGATATTTTGGCGGGAAATCAGCCACTAGGTGGATATTTTGACTGAAAACCACCCATTACGCCTACATTTTGGCGGGATACAGCCCATTAGGTCGATATTGGGGGGGGGGGCAGCCAGCAGGTCGATATTTTGGCCGGAAAACTTCTGACCGTTCGCATTTTTGGCTCATAAACAGCAAACAAGTGCGAAGTTTTACCGAAAAATTTTCTGACTGGCGGAAAAATGTCAATTTCTTAAAAATTGTTTTATACGTCAAACTGCAAAGCTGAAACTTCCGTCTTAGCAGCTTTTGGTGAAATCGGACAAGTCAAAGTCTATTTTAAAAACCCCATTTTGTTAAAAGGTTTCATAATTTTTTCTTTTTTTTTCATCACGCGAACATTGATGCTCAAACCCCGGAATTTGTGGTCTCAACATATTCTATTAAAAAAAAAAAATTTCTGGAAATGGGGAAAAATGATCACGCTTTCTCCGCAGCAAAGTCGATAAAGCCGAAACGAGCTGTCTTCGAGTTTGATTTAAGATATGACATGGGAGGACATCAAATATTCGTGGTGCCAGGCACCAGACAACCCCGGGAAGAAAATAAAATTGATTTCTCTTTGATTTAATTATGAGCTTTGTTCCAACCGCAGTTTGAAACTCCTGGAGCATGCGCAGATTTGGACGTCAAATTAGACCTCGTCCAAATCGTTTGTCCATCTGAAGTCAACTGACGTCATATTTGCCGTTCAAATCCTTCTGCGCGTGCTCCATAAGTTTCAAACTGGTTGGAACAAAGCCGTTTTTTTATTGTGCCCCGTAATTAGCTTTCTTTCGCTTGGGGGAGTGAGATTTTTTTTTAATTAACTCCATAAGTTATCTAAGAGGTGACCTAGTTGCTATGTAAATTTTCGAATTAATCTACCTATCATTAAAAGTCAAACAAGGGAGTGGGATTCGATGACTAAATATGGAAAATTTAAATAATTAACGCGTTCATTGCCCGCCTTAAATAAAATAGGCGTGTCTTAATATTTTGGCGGGTGTCGGGAGGGGGGGGGATAGGATAAGTAGATATTTTGGCGGGGGAAAATGGAGATTAGGTAGTTATTTTGGTGGAAAAATACAAATTAGGTAGATATTTTGGCGGGAAAATACAGATTAGGTAGATATTTTGGCGGAAAAATACAGATAAGGTAGATATTTTGGTGGGAAAATTAGAAAATAGGTACATTTTTTGGGGGGGGGGGGGAAATGGAGATTAGGTAGATATTTAGGCGGAAAAATACAGATTAGGTAGATATTTTGGCGGGGGAAATGGAGATTAGGTAGATATTTTGGCGGAGAAAATGGAGATTAGGTAGATATTTTGGCGTGGGAAAATGGAGATGAGGTAGGTATTTTGGCGGAAAAATACAAATTAGGTAGATATTTTTGGCGAAAAATAGAGATTACGTAGATATTTTGGCGGAGAAAATAGAGATTACGTAGATATTTTGGCGGAGAAAATGAAGATTAGGTAGATAGTTTGGCGGAGAAAATAGAGATTAGGTAGATTTTTGCTGGGAAAATAGAGAATTTGTAAATTTTTTGGCGCGGAAAAATGGAGATTACGTAGATTTTGGTAGGAAAAATAAAGATTAGGTAGATATTTTGGAGGGAAAAATAGAGATTAGGATTCAGGAGAAAAGCACCCGAAAGGTGTCCGTTTTGGCGGAAAAACTGCCATTAGATGTCGTTTTTGGCGGGAAACAAAAAAAAAAAGTTGCTGATTTTGGCGGGAATCTGCCGATAGGTCCCGATATTGGTGGGAAAATGCAATTTAAATCTCGATTTAGGCGGGAAAGCGTCCAAAAGGGGCTCATTTCGGTGAGAAAACTGGCAACATGTCCCGATTTTGGCGAGGAAACTGCCATTAGATTCCAATATTGGCGGTAAAGCGTCCAAAAAGTCGCTCATTTTGGCGGGAAAACTGCCAGTAGGCCCCGATTTCGACGGGAAAACTGCGATTATATGCCGATTTTGGCGGGAAAAATGCCATTAGACGCCAATTTTGGTGGGAAAGCGTCCAAAATTCGTTCATTTTGGCGGGAAAACTACCATTAGTAGAAATAAAATATTTTTAGTTGTTGAAATATCACCTTCATCGACCTTGTTTTGAGAGGTGTGATCAAATTTCCCCATAAAATACGATCTTAAATTTTTTTTAAATCTTCAACTCTGGAACGATTGGATTACGCAGGGGGAGAGGGGGGAGGGGGGGGACTTTTGCGAAACGCTTTCACGGAAAGGTCGACTGAACTTTTGGGAAAAAGCGTTCGCGTGGCTGGTTAACATTTAAAACGTTAACTTTTTAAAAGGCTGCGGCGTTTTTCTTTTTCGACTGCGGAGATTTCGTTCCAGTGTTGACCGAAAAAAAAAAATTTCCCTCAAAAATGAAAAAAAATTGGTTAGAATCTTCGGGGGAAATGTCTTCCACGTTACTTTCGCCGTCCGGATCGACCGAATGCCTTTCGCCGGCCTTAGGAAGGAAATACGAGAGCAAAGCCCAAGTGGACATTCACATACAGCAACTAAAAGGTAAAAAAAAAAAAAAAAAAAAATACTAAAATTTTGTCTAGAAAAATCTAAGGTTCATCGGGAAGGGTACCCTCCAGTCTTGCCAACAGAACAAAACGAGCGCTATATATAGATTTCTTAATTCCATTATCTAGTAGTCCTTACCCAAATTTTTGCAGGAAAAGTGAACAAAAGATGAAAATTTGGGCGGAAAACTAGTTGGCTATTTTGGGCGGAAAAAATGGGACTTCGTGGCTATTTTTGGAGGGGAAACAATTAAAAGGCGGATATTTTGGCGGGAGAACTGCCTGTAAGGTGGTTATTTTGGCGGGGGAACTGCCAGTAGGTGGTTATTTTGGCGGGAAACTGCCAGTAGTTTGTTATTTCGGTGGGAGAACTGTTAGTAGGTGGTTATTTTGGCGGGAAAACATGCCACAGGTGGCCATTTTTGCGGGAAAACAGGCGGTTATTTTGGCGGGAGAACTGCCAGTAGGCGGTTGTTTTGCCGGGAGAACTGGCGGAAAACTGCCAATAGATCCAGATTTTGGCGGGGAAAATGGCAGTAGATGCCGATTTTGGCGGGAAAGCAGCCTATGGTTGGTAATGTGGCGAAAAAACAGCCAAATTGTGGCGGTTTTGGCGGGAAAACAGCAAATAGGTCCCAATTTTGGCTTAAAAAATGTCATGAGATGCCAATTTTTGGCGGAAAAGCGACCAAAAGTGGCTCATTTTGGAGGGAAAACTGCCATTAGTAAATAAAATATTGTATTAAACGGCCAAATTGTGTCATTTTTGGCAGAAAAAATGTGGTTGTTTTTAGTGAGAAAACAGCGAAAATGTGGCGGTTTTGGCGGGGAAGAAGCCAAAAAAATTGCCCCTTTTGGCGGGAAATCTTGACAGTAGGCCGGGGATACTGTAATTAGATGTCGATTTTGGCGGGAAGGCCGTCAACAGGTGCCCATTTTGGGGGGGAAAATATGCGAATGGGTGCCAACGATGTCTAAAAAAATCCCACGTTGTAATCAGGTTCTACTTCCTCCAGGCTTACCAACTTAAAGTCTTAACGAAGAGCACCCTAACGAAATAAACCTGTGACTATCTATCGATTTATTCTCAACACCACCTTTTCAACACTAGATCGCATTTGATGCGTCCACACCATCAATTACAGGCGTACCAACCTTTCCGACTACTACGAAATAAACAGAAATTCTTTTCATTTTTAATTTCCAATGCCTCCTGAATTTATGTAGGTCATTTTTTCCTGGTGATGTCATTCTCTTTAAATGGCACTTCATCAATTATTCAAAAGCCACTTGAGAGGAAATCAAAGACCTCCAATAACATTTGAATTTATTTATTTAAAAAAAAAAAAATTCAAATCAATTCTTAAACACGCTTCATATTTCGAAAGAGTTTTAAATTCTTTAGAATCCACAGCCTTCTGAATCATAAAGTATTATCCGATAAATTACACGCAAGCTATAGAATCCTCGGCCTTCTGTATCGTTTAAATGCCAAAATGCGGGTAAAATAGCCAATTTCTGAATATTTTGGCGGGAAAACTGCATTTAAGCCAACTTTTTGGCGGGAAAAATGCAATCAGGCCAACATTTTGGCGGGAAAACGGCCCAAAAGTTTGATATTTTGGCGGGAAAACACTCAGAAATTTGATATTTTGGCGAGAAAACTGCGTTTAGGCCAACGTTTTGGCGGGAAAACAGCCAAAAGCTCGCTACTTTGGCGGGGAAATCTGACTATAGACCCATATTTTTGCGGGAAAACATCCAGAAGGTCGTTACTTTGGCGGGGAAATCGGTCTATCATTCTTTTTATTATTATTATTCTTTTTATCGCTTTTAGGCCAACGTTTTAGTGGGAAAACACTCAGAAGTTTGATATTTTGGCGGGAAAACTGCGTTTAGGCCAACGTTTTGGCGGGAAAACAGCCAAAAGCGCGCTACTTTGGCGGGGAAACCTGACTATTGACCCATATTTGGCGGGAAAACCGCCAAAAGCTCGCTACTTTAACGGGGAAACCTGACTATAGACCCATATTTGGCGGGAAAACAGCCAAAAGCTCGCTACTTTGGCGGGGAAACCTGACTATAGACCCATATTTGGCGGGAAAACAGCCAAAAGCTCGCTACTTTGGCGGGGAAACCTGACTATAGACCCATATTTTTGCGGGAAAACATCCAGAAGGTCGCTACTTTGGCGGGGAAAACGGTCTATCATTTTTCGCATGTTTTAGAATCCACGACCTCCTGTATCATTTAAAATTTTTATCTGCGCAATTTAGAGATTCCACGGCCTTCTAAGTTGTTAAAATGTTTCATCCTCTAATTCAATCATCGCAAATAATAGAATCCACGGCCTTCTAAATCGTTCGAAAAGAAAAGCTGTTAAAAACGTTATTTAGAAATGATCATTCAAAACATTAGCGATAAAAATAAAAAGGTGAGGATGGTGATAGGGTCAAGGCCGTCCATTGTGCCAACAGAACGCGGCCAACCTCGTCAACTTATGAATGCCCGGGCGAAAGTAGGTGAACAATCCGCGCGAGATAACCATTCTTCCACAGCCTTCTAAATCATTCACTAAAAAAAAACGGTTCAAAATTCAAAAGCTCCTCTTGGTGGCGATTATAATTTTCTCTCTTTCTCTAATACGCCAGACTTTTGACACCCTTCTCTGAACTTTTGTACGGTCATAACTCGAAAACCGTCTACTTCAGCAAGATTTTGCACTTTGTACTTTTTGTCGGAAATTTAACTTAGATTATTTTTGTACTTAATAACTTTTGCTTTAAACCTCATAGTTTATGAGATATTTGCCAAAAACCGATAAAAACCGATTTTTGATACCTTTCAAACTTTATCAGTGGATTAACTCGAAAACCGTTAACTTAATCAAGATTTTGTACTTAACGTTTTTTGTTGGAAATTTGACGTAGATTATTTTTGTACTTAGTAGCATTTGCGCGAAACCTAATAGTTTTTGAGATATTCGACGAAAACCGAAGGTCATATGCAAATAATTTGAAAACGATGTTTTTTAGGCTCCGCTTGGTGGCGATTTGAATTAAAGGAGTCTTTTATATAAAAAAATGTATATTACATATTTACAATGTATGTTTTTTTAAAATTTTCCCCTGATTTCGAAGCCTCCGTGGGTGTTTTTGGATGATCCGCCGCCGGATTTGAATCTGTCGTGCTGGACGTAACCGCCCGCCCGGACGTTTCCGTCTTTGCTCACCCACGCGTCTTGTGTGACCTTGAAATTCTGCTCGCGGTAGCCGCCTCCCGGCCCCCCGTGGCGCGTCTCCGAAATGTCGACCGTCGTCTTCGGACGGTTTTCAGGCGCCGAAGAAACCTCGTAAACGGCCGCCGCCAAAACGACACAAAATACGCTCAAAATTATCTTCATTGTCTGTTAAAAAGAAAATTAAGAATTTATTTTCAATGAAAAGTGTTGAGGAAGGGAAGGGGGTTTGGTCGGCGGACAATGGAGTGTCCGTTTGGCGAGGAAAATACCAAATGGAGTGCCAATTTGCCCATTTTGGCGGGAAAAATAACAATGGGATGCCCATTTTGGCGGGAAAAACTGCCGATGGAGTGCCCGTTTTGGCGGGTAAGCTGCCAGTGAAGTGCCTGTTTTGGCGGGTAAACAGCCAGTGGAGTGCCCATTTTTCGCGGGAAAAATACCAATGGAGTGCCCATTTGCCAATTTTGGCGGGAAAAATAACAATGGGATGCCTTTTTGGCGGGTAAACAGCCAGTGGAGTGCCCTTTTTGGCCGGAAAACAGTCAGTGGAGTGCCCATTTTGGCGGGAAAACTACCAAAGGGTGTCGATTTCGGCGGAGATAAATCCTTATTTTGGCGGGAAAACTACCCGACTACTTTTAGAGGAAAAATTGCCATTATATGTAGATTTTGGCGGGGAAACCGGCAGTGGGTGGCGATTTTGGCGGAAAACAGCCAGTGGAGTGCCCATTTTGGCGGGAAAACTGCCGATAGAGTGTCCGTTTTGGCGGGAAAACTGTTAATGGAGTGCCCGTTTTGGCGGGAAAACTGGTAATGGAGTGCCCGTTTTGGCGGGAAAACTGTTAATGGAGTGCCCGTTTTGGTGGGGAAAATGCCATTAGATGTAGATTTTGGCGGGGAAACCGCCAGTGGGTGGCGATTTTGGCGGGAAAACTGCATTTTGGCGGGAAAACAGCCCATGGAGTCACAATTTTGGCGGGAAACCCAGCAATAGGCGCCCATTGCGGAAAAAAACCGGCAAGATGGTGCCCATTTTGGCGGGAAAACTGCTAATGGAGTGCCCGTTATGGCGGGGAAAATGCCAATGGAGTGTCAATTTTGGCGGGAATACCGGAAATAAGTCCCTTTTGTGGGTGGGGTGGGGGGGCAGATAGGGCCTATTTTGGCGGGAAAACAGCCAATGGAGTGCCCTTGCCCTTAAAGTCAAGTAAAAACCTGGACAGTCGGGCCCTCCTAAGCAAAGACTCTTCACAAAATAGGCTCACAACGACATTAAATATAAAAATCTAAAAATGACTTATTTATTAATACTTACGATGGTTTTAAAAATAGTTGTTCTTCTCGTGTGAATGCTCGGACTCCTTTTAAAACTGAGAGTCGCCCAGACGTTTTTATATTATCGCCGAGTCTGTGATTCCCCAGCCTCCCGGGAATTACATTCTCCTTCCCTACTTTTTCTTATCTTACAAATATGGGATTTCCGACTGTAAATTAATTTTTTGTGGATTTAATTTTTAAACGAGTAGCCACCAAGAGGAGCTTTAAAAACCGAGGACTGTTACTCAATCGGCCACATAAATTATGAAAGGAACAGCCAAAAGATGGCGATTTTTGGCGGAAAAACTGCCACAACATGGCGATTTTTGGCGTGAAAACAACCGAAATGTGGCTATTTTGGCGGTACAGTAGCCCAAACGTGGCGGTTTTAGCGCGAAAACAGAGCAAAAAAATGGCGATTTTGCCGGAAAACAACCGAAATGTGGCAGTTTTGGCGGTACAGTAGCCCAAACGTGGTGGTTTTGGCGGGAAAACTGCCACAACATGGCGATTTTTGGCGTGAAAACAACCGAAATGTGGCTATTTTGGCGGTACAGTAGCCAAAACGTGGCGGTTTCTTTTGGAAAAATGCCCAAATTTGGCGATTTTCGGCGTGAAAACAGCGCAATTATGGCGATTTTGGCCGGAAAACAACAGAAATGTGGCTATTTTGGCGGTACAGTAGCCCAAACGTGGCGGTTTTGGCGGTAAAACTGCCACAACATGGCGATTTTTGGCGTGAAAACAACCGAAATGTGGCTATTTTGGCGGTACAGTAGCCCAAACGTGGCGGTTTTAGCGCGAAAACTGAGCAAAAAAAATGGCGATTTTGCCGGAAAACAACCGAAATGTGGCTATTTTGGCGGTACAGTAGCCAAAACGTGGCGGTTTCTTCTGGAAAAATGCCTAAATTTGGCGATTTTCGGCGGGAAAACTGCCACAACATGGCGATTTTTGGCGTGAAAACAACCGAAATGTGGCTATTTTGTCGGTACAGTAGCCCAAACGTGGCGGTTTTAGCGCGAAAACTGAGCAAAAAAAATGGCGATTTTGCCGGAAAACAACCGAAATGTGGCTATTTTGGCGGTACAGTAGCCAAAACGTCGCGGTTTCTTCTGGAAAAATGCCTAAATTTGGCGATTTCGGGCGGGAAAACAACAGAAATGTGGGTATTTTGGCGGAACAGTAGCCCAAACGTGGCGGTTTCTTCTGGAAAAATGCCCAAATTTGGCGATTTTAACGCAAAAACAGCCAAAATATATGGCGATTATTTTTTCTTTTCCCAAGAAAAAAAGAGATAAAACTATTCTTTTTACTCAAATAAAAGTTTTAGGAAGTGAAAGTAGAACGTGGAATAACCACGTGTTTATCAAAGGCCACCTGGGGCTCCTCACTTTGCGGAGCACTACTGATTACTTAAGAAAAAAAAAGTCACTTGTTTTTGCGATTTAGAAGGCTGTGGATTCTTTGTTTTAGTTTTTAACAATTTTTATTTCCAGTAGGCTGTGGATTCTTAAACGTCTCCTGCGATAACGGCTTGAATTCAAATATTAGCGATTTAGAAGGCCCTGGATTCATAAAGGTGTTCCACCACGCTATAGTTCACAATGAACGTTTTATTTATAGATGGATTTGTAATTATATGATCTCTCTCAAGTTTGGCGGTACAGTAACCAAAACGTGGCGGTTTTGGCGGGAAAGCTGGCAATATGTGGCGATTTTTGGCGGGAAACCAGCCAAAATATTGCGATTTTTGGCGGGAAAACCGCCAAAACATGGCGATTTTCGGCAAAAAAGTCACTTGTGGAAATTTTTTCTTTTGCGATTTAGTAGGCTGTGGATTCTTTGTTTTAGTATTTATCAATTTTTAGTTCCAGTAGGCTGTGGATTCTTGAACGTTTTCTGCGAATATTTGCGATTTAGTAGGCCCTGGATCCATAAAGGTGTTCCACGATTTAGGTGGCATTGTACTCACAATGAACGTTTTATTTTTAGATTGATTTCTAATTATCTGATGTAAACTCCCTTTTTTTTCTCTCATGTCTATTTTAAACTGATCAATTCTTGGGAAAAAGTTACCTTCCGCCCTTATCAGATTAATTGGCGGGGGTTGGTCGATAGTTTAAAACAAAAAAGCCCCCGGAGCTTTTAGATCGCATGGGAGAATATCACGAGAATTCAAGAACATTTTGAAAATTTAAAATAAAAATTTGGCGGGTGTAGAGCCAACTGGCGCCCGTTTTGGCGGGAAAACAACCAAAGGTTGTCCATTTGGCGGGATAAGCAGTCAATAGGTACCCACTTTGGCGGGAAAAACAAACAACGGTTTTTGTGCGGGAAAACTCTCAAAAGGTGGTGGTTTTGCCCAAAAACAGCCAAAACATGGCAATTTTCGGCGTAAAAACATCCCAAATATGGCGATTTTCGGCGGGAAATCAGCCCAAATATGGCTAATTTGGCGGTACATCAGCCAAAACGTGGCTATTTTGGCGGGATATCAGCCAAAACGCGGCGGTTTTGGGGGGAAAACTGCCAAAACTGGCGGTTTTGGCGCAAAACAGCCCAAATATTGCGATTTAGTCCGGGAAACAACCGAAATGTGGCTATTTTGGCGGTACATCAGCCAAAACTTGGCTATTTTGGCGGTACATCAGCCAAAACGTGGCATTTTGGCGGTACATCAGCCCAATCGTGGCGGTTTTGGCGGTACATCAGCCAAAACGTGGCGGTTTTGGCGAAAAAACTGCCGAAATATTGCGATTTTTGCCGGGAAAACAGCCCAAATATGGCTATTTTGGGGGGTACATCTGCCCAAATATGGCTATTTTGGCTTCACATCAGCCAAAACGTGGCTATTTTGGCGATACATCAGCCAAAACGTGGCTATTTTGGCGGTGAATCAGCCTAAACGTGGTGGTTTTGGCTCAAAAACAGCCCAAATATTGCGATTTAGGCCCGGAAACAACCGAAATGTGGCTATTTTGGCGTAAATTTGGCGGTACATCAGTCAAAACGTGGCTATTTTGGCGGTACTCATCAGCCCAAACGTGGCTATTTTGGAGGTACATCAGCCAAAACGCCGGGAAAACTGCCAAAACATGGCGATTTCAGGCGGGAAAACAGCCAAAACATTGCGATTTTCGGCGGGAAAACAGCCTAAACATGGCAAATCTGGCGGAAATTTCTGGTATTCACAGTGGAAATTATCAAACGGAAATTAAAATTACAAAAAAAAAATCCATTAAGATAATAATTATGAATGGGTTTATTTTTCCCCGGGTGAGATTTAAAAAAAAAATCGAAAAAGGAAAGTGGGAGAATAACATTCCGAGAAGTCAAGGCTTCACACAAATTAGTCGCGGGAGGAATTAATTAACCAAAAAAAAAATGCACTTTTCCGCCTCCCACAAATTCCGCCCCTCCCAAAATTTCCCCCCCCCCCCCCCCATCCTACAAGCGGAAAACAAAGCATTTGCATGGTTAAAAATAGAAAAAAAATAATTATTGCCGAACCCCAAGGTCGAAAAGGAGCCGTAAAAATTAAAGGTGGGATCATTTCGACTGGTTTTTTTCTCTTTTTCCTCCTCAGAAATGACTCACTGCCTTTAAATTCAACATTTCAGTCTATACACGTAATATTATGTTGGCAAACTTGGAGTTTTGAAGAAAAAGGAAAAGGTTTCACTTATCAAAGACGTTTAGATACTCCTTGTCCCAGTTTTACCAACACAAGCTTAAACCGAATCATGTGAAAAAAAAAAAGAAAAAAAAAACCTCTGTAATTAATTAAAGACATAATTGCTCCTAACAAGGCAAAAATTATAGTGATTTAGTCGGGACACTTTTCTGAATTACCCTTCATCGCTTTTTGACTCCCTCTCCACAATTTTAAAATCTCGTTTTCGTAATCCGACCTAGAAGGCACTGAAAGCTTTACTGCTTTTCGAAGTCTTCGTAAAATACATCAGAAATCCCGTTTATGGCGAAATTGTGTAATCCTAGATGACGTAACTAGGCTTTTTAAGCTTCCAAATGATCAAAAAGGCATTGGATTTTATTAATATTAAGGTGGCAGTGAGTTCATTGGACATGCTTTTGAAATTTAGCGTCTAAAATATAAGAAAACTCCGAAACCATTGGATTAATCAAGATTTTGTACTTAATACTTTTTGTTGGAAACTAAACGGAGATTATTTTTGTACTTAATAGTTCTTGCGCTAAACCTCATAGTTTTCGAGATGAAGTTCATAACTCGAAAACCGTCAACTTAATCAAGATTATGTACTTAATATTTTTTTTGTAAATTTGATTTAAATTATTTTGTACTTAACAATGTTTGCCGTAAACCTCATAGTTTTCGAGATATTTGATGAAAACCGTTAAAAACTGATGTTTTGACGCCCTTCTTTTTGAACTTTTGTACGTTCCATAACTCGGAAACCGTGAACTTTGGCAAGATTTTGTACTTAGTACTTTTTGTTGGAAATTTAACTTAGGTTATTTTTGTACTTAATAACTTTTGCCGTAAACCTAATAGTTTTCGAGATATTTGATGAAAACCTGTAAAAATGACTGCTCCTTAAAATTCGCCAAATTCCACCCTCGAGGCTTTTCAAAATAATTCCCAGAATCAGATTAAGAGAAAATTATGGGGAGAAAAAACTTTGTATTTTTTTTAAAAATCATGATAAACGATCACCGTCTACTCGGTTATTACGAACGATTTCTTTTAAAACCAATTAGTTTCACATATTTGCATGAAGATTCGGCCTTCTCTTTGACGTTTTAATGATATAGAAGGCCGTGGTCAGATGCTAAAAAATTCACAAATCCATATTTTGAGCGATTTAAAAAAAAGTGAATTTTATTTTCTAGCTAGCAACCCAGAAGTAGCCGTGGCAATGGGCCGCTATTTTGGCTGGAAAACTGTCTATAGATCAATATTATGGCAGGAAAACAGCCAAAAGGTCGACTATTTTGCAGGGAAAACCACGCATAGACCGATATTTTCGTGGGAAAACTGCATAGAGACATATATTTTATCTGTCTATAGACTGACATTTCGGCTGAAAATCTGTATATAGACCGACATTTTGGCGGGAAAACAGGTTTTAGTTGAAAATTTTGGCTGGAAAACTGTCTACAGACGTATATTTTGGCGGGTAACAGTTTCTACATTAACAGTTTAGAGGGAAAACTGTATATAGAACAACAGTTTGAAGGAAAAACTGTCTATAGACCTACAATTTGGCTGGAAAACTGCCTATAGACCTATAGTTTGTCGGGAAAACTGTTTGTAGACCAACAATTTGGCGGGAAAACAATGTGTAGACCGATATTTTGGCGGGAAAACAGTCTGTAGACCGATGTTTTGGCAGTAAAACAGTTTTTGGATCTACATTTCGTCTGGAAAACAGTCTATAGACAGAAATTTTGGCGGGAAAACAGTTTTTATATCCACATTTTGGCCGGAAAACTGTCTACAGACGTATATTTTGGCGGGAAAACAGTTTTTAGATCAACATTTTAGCTAGAAAACTGTCTACAGACGAATATTTTGGCGGGAAATAAGTTTTTTACATCAAAATTTTGGATGGAAAACTGTATATAGACCCACATTTTTGAGGAAAAACTGTCTACAGACCAAAATTTTGGCTGGAAAACTGTCTACAGACGTATATTTTGGCAGTAAAACAGTTTTCGGATTAACATTTTGGCTGGAAAACTGTGTACAGACGTATACTTTGGCAGGAAAACAGTCTGCAGACGTAGGTATAATTTGGCTGAATAGCTATGTAAAGACGTATATTTTGGCGGGAAAACAGGTTATTACATAAACATTTTGGCTTGCAAACTGTCCGTAGACCCGACATTTTGGCTGGATAGCTATGCACAGACGTAAATTTTGGCAGGAAAACAGCTTTTTACTTCAACATTTTGGCTGGAGTACTGTCTATATACCAATATTTTGGCGGAAAACTGATTTACTGATTATTTGACTTTAGATCAACATTTTTGCAGGAAAACCGTCTGTGGACTGATATTTTGGCGGGAAAATAGTTTCTGGATCAACATTTTGGGTGGAAAACTGTCGACAGACGTATGTTTTGGAGGGAAAACTGTTTTTAATCAACATTTTGGCTAGAAAGCTGTCTACAGACGTATATTTTGGCGGGATAATAGTTTCTTGATCAACATTTTGGCTGGAATACTGTCTATAGACGTATATTTTGGCGGGAAAACTTTTTATTACATCAACATTTTGGCTGTAAAACTATATATATTGACTGATATTTTGGCGGGAAAAGAGTTTCTAGATTAACATTTTGGCTAGAAAACTGTCTACAGACGTATATTTTGGCGGGAAAATAGGTTTTTATATCAATATTTCGGCTGGAAAACCGCGTATAGACCGATATTTCGGCGGGAATACAGCCAAAAGCTTCCTAATTTGGCGGAGAAAAATCCAAAATTTTGAATTTTGATCTCGATTTTTAGCAGCGATTTTGAAGTAGAGTAAATTTTATTTTCTGGGGTCACCGATCGCATGTGAAGCTGCAGTTTTGTGCATAAAAAATAGTCTCGACTAATTGGGTTGATAGGTTAGCGCATAAATCCTTATGCCCCGGTTAATTTAACGGTTGCCCCCCGGGGGTGGCCGGGGGGCGGGGTGTTATGCAGGCAGCGGCTGGCACCGGGTTTTGCTTCCCGGCGGCCTCCCTCGCTTTTCAAACTTCTCAGACTCCGAGCGCCCATCGCCTCAGCTCCTCCGCCGTTTTCGAAGGTGAGAAAATCTCCTATCCCCCCCCCCCCCATCATGTAATACTCCACTTTCCAGCCTCGACTCTCGCATAATTTCGGCATCAAAATCTAGGGCGAGGTTGAAAGAAATTCAAATTTTATTTTCATTTCTGAATTAATTTGCGGTGATTATTGACTTTATAAATATTAATTTGTCGTTAAATTTTTTTTTCTCGAAAATTTCTTGGAATTTGTTAGCTCATCTGTGTAAGAACCTCAGTAATTCGACCGTTACGTAATCCGAACGCCAGGAGTCCACGTGTGTTAATCCTTGCTCAGAACCTCGATAATCCGACTTTCTGTATTCGAAAAATGCCAAAAGGTTGTCACTTTCGCTAGGGAATATTATGGGAGGAAATCAGAAAAAAGTCCGCTATTTTGGCGGGAAACAGTCAAAAGTTCCTGTATTTTGGAGGCAAAATAGTCTGTAAACCAACATTTTGGCGGGAAAAACTGTCTTCAGATCAACATTTTGGCTGGAAAACAGCCTGTAGACCAACTATTTGGCGGGAAAACTGTCTTTAGATCAACATTTTAGCTGAAAAACTGTGTGCAGAAGTACAATTTGGCGGGAAAACCGGGTTTTACGTCAACATTTTGGCTGGAAAACTCACTATAAACCAACAATCTGGGGGGGGGGGACTGCCTGTAGACAAACGTTTGGGTGGGAAAACTGGTTTTAGGTCAACATTTTGGCTGGAAAACAGTCTATAGACCGATATTTTGGCGGGAAAACAGGTTTTGGATAGACTTTTTGACTGGAAAACCATCTATAGACCGACATTTTGGCGGTATAAAACTGTCTACAGACGTATATTTTGGCAGGAAAAGAGGTTTTTACATCAACATTTTGGCAGGAAAACTGTCTTTAGACCAACATTTTGGCTGGTAAACTTTCTATAGACCAACAATCAAGGGGGGGGGGGCGAAACTGTCTGTAGACAAACGTTTGGGAGGGAAAACTGGTTTTAGGTCAACATTTTTGCAGGAAAACTGTCTATAGACCGATATTTTTGCGGGAAAATAGTTTTTGGATAGACTTTTTGGCGGAAAAACTGTCTATAGACCCGACATTTCGGCTGTATAGCTATCTACAGATGTATATTTTGGCGGGGAAACAGTTTTTAGATCGACATTTTGGCTGAAAAACTGTCTACAGACGTACATTTTGGCGCCGTCTATAGACCAACCATTTGGCGGGAAAACTGCTCAAAGACCAATATTTGTGGGGGGGAAAGCTGTCTGTACATGAAAGTTTGGGCAGGATAAACAGTCAATAGGTACCCACTTTGGCGGGAAAAACAAACAACGGGTTTTGTGCGGGAAAACTGTCAAAAACAGCCAAAACATGGCAATTTTCGGCGTGAAAACATCCCAAATATGGCGATTTTTGGCGGGAAATCAGCCCAAATATGGCTATTTTGGCGGTACATCAGCCAAAACGTGGCTATTTTGGCGGTACATCAGCCAATATGTGGCTATTTTGGCGGTACATCAGCCAAAACGTGGCTATTTTGGCGGTACATCAGCCAATATGTGGCTATTTTGGCGGTACATCAGCCAAAACGCGGCTATTTTGGCGGTACATCGGCCAAAACGTGGCTATTTTGGCGGACATCGCCCAAAACGTGGCTATTTTGGCGGGAAAACTGCCAAAACATTGCGATTTTTAACCTTGATTTTCGATAATCCGAGCCCATAAAATCCCGAGAATCCTGCTTTTTAACTTCCTTAAAGAAGTTATTTTTCTTACTTTTTACTTAGAAAAGGTTCGAAAGGAGGATGGGAAGCTCTCATCACCCTCTATTTCGCCGGCGTTTTCAACGAACAACAAGTGTCTCCAGTTATGATTATTTTTCCACCTTCTCTAAATAGAAAAATCGACTTTTTTTCGTCGGCGGATTCTCGTTTTTAGGGGAACATGCGAGGGAAGCCGCAACTTCATGACGTATCCTCACGATACCCTCAACGTTTGATCGTTTCCTTCCACATTTTTGATTCCTCAACTAAACATTTTTTTTTGTCTTCCGTTTGTTCCAGACGAACAGGAGAGAGTTCAAAGAAGACTTTTGTCAAATGGATCAACTCGTATCTACAAGAGGTAACGTTTTAAGAGAAACCTCGCTAATCCGACCACTTACTTTTACGTTCAACTGAGTGTCTGTGTGTTTGTAACTCGAAAAAAGTAGAAATCTCGTTAATCCGACACTTTTTATCGGAGCCCGCTAATCCGACCACCTGTAATTTGACTTTTTTTTAACAACTGAAAACCATAGGAAAGAATTTGGTGGGTTTTTAATGGAGCCTCGGTAGTTTTATGTAAACCTCGCTAATCCGACCACTTACTTTTACTTCAACTGAGTGTCTGTGTGTTTGTAACTCGAAAAAAGTAGACATCTCGTTAATCCGACATTTTTATTGGAGCCCCGGTGATCCGACCACCTGTAATTAAACTTTTTTTTAACAACTGAAAACCATAGGAAACAATTTGGTGGGTTTTTAATGGAGCCTCGGTAGTTTTATGAAAACCTCGCTAATCCGACCACATGTAACTTTACGTTTCTGCAACCCTGAAAAATATAGAAATTCAATCCAGCTGGTTTTTAATGGAACCTCGATAATCCGAATTTTATTTTATGTAAACTCGCCAATCCGTCCGCACGAAGGCAGGTATTTTGCTATAGACAGGACAATTTTGACAAAGAACTTTCGACTGCTTATTATCTTAAAAGCGCAACCTCGCTAATCCGACTGTTTTGATTGGAACCTCGGTAATCCGACCGCTTATTTTTCTGATTTTTTTTTTCTACAGAGAAAACCTCCCCTGTATATAAACGATCTAATAGAGGACCTCAAGGATGGTACCAAACTTCTTGCCCTTCTTGAAGTACTTTCCGGTGAAAAATTGGTAAAATATTATAATTTAAAAATTTGTTATTTTTAAACATTTTTTTTACTTTGCAGAAGACTGAGAAAAGTAGAAATTTGAAAAGACCACACTTTTTGAGTAATGCAGATACAGCTTTAAAATTTTTGGAGAGCAAAAGGGTAAATTTGTTTTAAAAAAATGTTCGGTTGGTATGACTGTAACGTTAGCAAGCTCCCTTCCCAACAACCTTCTAGATGGAAGGTTCCTCTGGCGGATTTCCATGCAACTACTGCAGTCATACCAACATGATCATCATCTTCCCGCTCAATCTGAACGTTTCTTTTCCCGCAGATAAAATTGGTGAATATCAATGCGACTGATTTGGTCGACGGACGGCCCCAGTCGTTCTAGGCCTCATTTGGACCATCATATTGTACTTCCAGGTTTGTAAACTTGATAAATTAGCAAAAAGATTTCTTCAGTAGATATTTAATTTGTCACACTAGAGAGCATAAAATATGGGATTTACAGGCATGGAAAAATTTTCTTGTCGAAATAAACCCTGGGATGTGCCTGAGTTACGGGACGGTCGCTAAGTCGATCGAAGAAAAAAAGGGATTTTACGCCTTCATACGAGGGCTGCCCGTCGAGTTTTTTCAAATTATGTCCCAATCTCTGGATTCGGTAAAAAAGACAAAAGTGTTAAGAAAAGTCAATGTGAAAGTCCAAGCTTCAGTGATGGGACATTCAGAAAAAAAGGCCAAATTCTCGTTTGTTACTAATTTTTTAGGCGACCTGATCTCCGGTCGCACATACTCGTAGAATGGGATTTCGATCAATTTTTAAACCATTCAACACGACGCGAGGGAATTTACGGTCGGTTTCCTCGTCGGTGCCTACGACGGTGTCATCGTCAGTGCCCACGTCAGTGTCCTCGTTGGTGTCCTCGTCGGTGCCCGCGACGATGCCCTCATCGGTGCCCTAGTTGATGACCGTGACGATGCTCGTCGGTGTCCTCGTCAGTGCCCGGGACGATGCCCTCTTCGGTGTCCTCGTAGGTGCCTACGACGGGGTCCTCGTCGATGCCCTCGTCGGTTTCCACGTCGATACCCGCGATGCCCTCGTCGGTGCCCTAGTTGATGCCTACGACGGTGTCCTCGTCGGTTTCCACGTCGATACCCGCGATGCCTCGTCGGTGCCCTAGTTGATGCCCGCGACGATGCCCTCGTCGGTTTCCACGTCGATACCCGCGACGATGCCCTCGTCGGTTTCCACGTCGATACCCGCGACGATGCCCTCGTCGGTGCCCAAGTTGATGCCCGCGAAGATGCCCTCGTCAGTGCCCAGGACGATGCCCTCGTCGGTGTCCTCGTAGGTGCCTACGACGGTGTCCTCGTCGATGCCCTCGTCGGTTTCCACGTCGATACCCGCGAGGATGCCCTCGTCGGTGTCCTCGTCGGTGCCCTAGTTGATGCCTGCGACGACCCTCGTCGGTGTCCTCGTAGGTGCCTACGACAGTGTCCTCTTCGATGCCCGTGACGATGCCCTCGTCGGTTTCCACGTCGATGCCCGCGACGATGCCCCCCTTTGCCGACGCCTGTGCCAAAGGTTGCTGAAAAGAGGGGGGGGGGGGGGGTACAGTGCAAAAAGTTCGTCCTTGAAAGTTAACCGGGCCAATCAGAGCCCGGTTACATCGACGTCCCGTAAACCCTCAAGTACCTCGACAGTCCGTCCTCTTAAGTCAGAATCTCTATGTTCGTGTTGAATGCCTTTAAAAACCTCGATAATCCGACCTACCAAAAAATGTCTGCTAGCGAAACCTTATCGCCATTTCAATAACAATAAATCTATGTTTTTGAAGCTTCTTAAACAGGAGCATCATATTTTGGTGGTGAGTTCATTAAAAAAATCAAATCCTTTTATGTTGTGGGAAATCGCTGTTTGTCCTATGGGTGGGAACAATCGATAACAATCGAATCTCTTGAATCCGCACAATCGGAATGATCATTTGATTGTTCGCTCGGTTATCCCATCCATAGTTTGTACACCATTTGCTCAAAAGTTAGGGTTTATTTTATTATGTGCATGTTTTGAAGGTGTCGGTCATGCTGTCCTTATAACCGTAGAATAACCTCAATGCCTGGCTATAAAAAGCGTTGTTTGGAGCGCTAGTTGCTACTGATTTTAACCGGATTTGGCACGGCAAACATTTTTGGGCGTTTTTCTCATTTTTTTCACCGAGATAACGTCCAAAAATCCCTTGAAGCCCCAGGGTCAACAACCCGAGTTTTGGTTGAAACCTCGCTTATCCGACCGGGGGGCGTCCATTATTTCTATATTCCTACTAACCTCGTTAATCCGAGAGTTTCGGCTAAAGCGTCTTTAAAACCTCGCTAATTTACGGAGGTCAGTTGATCTATTAACCCTCATAACCCGAGGAAACCCGCAGAAACTTCCTTGATTTGAGCCCCGATAAACCGACCATTGATAAACTCCACAGCTAATGTCCTAATGCTTTCTTCATCGCATGAACTTTTTGTGTCCTGACCGCATGATGTGCGCTTTTGATGTTTCTGCAGTGCGCTTTTGATGTTTCTGCTCCATATTTTCGATTTCTTATCCGCATTTGTCGTTAGATCGAAGAAAAACGAGAATACTCGCTTCTCTGGACCACTTCGGCGGCAGCACATCCAGCCTCGAAGGGTCAAGAACTCCCGACATGACTGAACGCAAGAAAAAAGCGGATACGACGAAAGCGGTTTTGCTAAAATGGGTCACCAAAGCGCTTCCAAAGTAAAAGAAATTTAACTTTCTTATTTAAAAAAATGAGTTTTTCAGAGATATTGGTTTGGAGGTGAAGGACTTTGGGCCCAGCTGGAGGGACGGGTTTGCCTTCTGGCTATAATCGACGCTATAAAAAAAGGACTTATCGACCTCTCCGCTCTGAGAGGTGCTACCAACAGGGACAGACTTCAAACAGCTTTCAACGTCGCAGAAAGAGAACTGGACATCGCCAAACTTCTCGACCCTGAGGACCTCGATGTCGAAAGACCTGACGAAAAGTGCGTCATGACCTACGTCTCTCAGTTCTCCACAAATATCCCGAATTGAGCAGCGACAGCGGCGACCGTCTCAGCTCCATCGAGTCCGACTACAAAGAACTCCGCAGTTGGCTTCTAGAATCGACCCATTTTCTATCAAATATCAATAACCTACCCATGATATTCGACGTAAGCTTGCTCAAAATCCAAAATCAATAATCATCCGAATTTTTAGGAATACCTGAAATTCGATGGCGAAGTTAGGATGAAAGCTGTGATTTACAATAAGCTTTCGAAATTGGTGGATTCGAAAAGTAGCATCAATATCGCCTGGGAGTCATGGCGGGAAATCGATTTGTGGAGACAGCTCAAGTCGCAGATGAGATATTGGCTTCATTTGCTCGACTCAAATTTAGCGGCACCTTTTGCGCAGATAGGCGAGTGGATATTCAGGGCGGAGAATATGCTGGAAGACGATGACATTCCGACGATTATGAACGAGGAAACGGCGGCGATCATCAGCCGGAAGCTTGAGGACCACAAGGCGTTCTTCGCCGACCTCCCAAAAGTCGAGTCGCAGTTCCAGTCGGCCCTCCACGGCGCGCACATTCCCCCTCAGTTCGCCCACCAGATCGACTTCATGGGGAAACGACTTTACAAAATCCCCCCGGCAGCCACACAGAGAAGAATCCGCCTCAAATTTTTAGAGCACCGAGTATACAAAATTCCCCGCCAAAATTTTTTTCTTTTTTTCTTCCAGTGCTGCCTCATCGCCTTCATGGAATTGACCGAAAACAAAGTCCGATCGTGGACGATCAAATATGGAAACCAGCAAAGAGTCCAGCAACTTCTTGACCAATACAACAACTTCGTTTCAAGAAATAAAATTTCAAGAATTCAACAAAGCATTCATTGATATGCAGCATGTCATCGAAGAATATAAAAGAGACGGAAATATCGGTAAGTTTTGTTTGTGAGGTTCAGCCAACATGGCCGGTTCTACCCCATAATTTTTTTCAGACGCAAAAGAAGCTCTAGCGGCCGACCGATTCATCCGCGACACATCCGAAAGATGGAAGAGCGTCTGTCTCGAGCTCCGCTGCGTGCAAAGTATGCTTGAAGAGCTCCTCACCTGCTGGGCGAAATGGCACAACTTAACCCACGAACTTGAGCAATATCTCGACGCCTCCGAACCCAAACTCTCCTCCGACGAAGACTCAAGGATGGAATACTTTCAGGACATCGGAGTTTGGAAAGACAAACACCAACTACTGGGAGAAACGTTGAACTTCCTAATGGCGACTTCGGAAGACCAAATATCATCGCAGCTAAAAGAAAAGTATTAGCATTAACCGCTCGCTGGGAACGCCTCTTTTCGGTATTTAATTTCACCTTTATCCTAATCAATGCTTTTCAGCACGTAGGTCTTTTATTGGTGGGCCTCTGGGAGTTCCACCAAGGGGTTCTGGTACTTTGCTTAGGAAATATTTTGTTTTTTTTGAAAAACACATAACACTTAACGACACAACAACTAGTCAACAAAATATATCGGAAGCTAATTTAAATTTTAAAAACGTTAATTATTCAGTAAAGTATCAAAAATGTGGTAAAAAAGGAACGTTCGATGCTAACTTATCGATTGTTTAGAATCGCGAGGTTATGTTTACATAACCTTCCCTATGACGTCACCAATACTGCCCCGTAAAACAAACTGGGGGACAAAAAAAAGCCAATTCTGGAATTTCGAATTGCAATAGCGAAATTTTCAAGACTCAAAAATAACTTGGGAGACGTAGTCCAGTTGAAGAGTTCATCGGGCAAGTCCAGTTTCGCCGTGATTGTTCATTACTTCACTTACTTAAAAGCCTGGAGCTACGGAGAGTTTTGACATGTTGTCAAAAGCAAACATTTCCAACGTTCTCAGTGAATGTTTAAAATATAGGTAGTTGGAATAAGTCGACAGGAGGGAATCGATCCCAGGCGCGATGCTATTTTAGCGGAGTAGTGAAACGAGTTTCAGAGCCCGGTCAAGATGAGTATCTGATTAATCTATGACTCGGGATAATATCTGAGCCTATAGGATCCGGGGACAGCCTCGGAGACATTTCTTTTATTTTTCATTCCCTTTTTTTTTTTTTTTTGCATCTTCGCATAATTAGATGCTTCGTCACGTAATTTCTCTACGTCGCTTTCCATCCCTCCAATCAATATTCAGGATCTATTTTTTCTTCTTTCGAATTCAATGATTTAATGACCGCCGTCTCATTATTTTGGGCTGTCGGTCTTTTTGTGCGGGTCGTCCCGCTCTCTGATTATTCGTGTCCATCGAACGGTCGGCGAGCCACGCCGCACAGTGGGGAAAAATGGCCAAAAACGGAAAAAATTCTATATCTCGAGAACGGATGGTCCTATCGACCTGAGACTAGTCTCATTCGATTCTAGGTAAAAAAATATATGTTACTCATAGAAAAAAAAAAAAAAAAAAAAAAAAAAAAATTACCTAATTGCATAAATTGAGCTCTTTAGCGCCAGCTTCTCGAGAGATTGCCGTAATCTTGTCGAACTGGGAAGCCTAGAGGTAACTTCAAGCATCCATCCTTGCTGTAGGCATCCACGAGCATCCCAGTATGGATCATCGAACGTGTATCCTGGTAGGAATAGGGATCACCATTTGTGAATCCCGGTATGGATCATCGAACGTGTATCCCGTTAGGTGTAGGGATTACAGGAAAATCAGTACCTACATCAACAAAGCTTTGGCTTCTTCGCTTAGCGGGAGGTTTTTTTTTTTCGGAAGAGGTCTTAAGTTTGTGATATACGGATCTGAAGAAATCATCAGGTTGTTGAATATATCCGTTGTTGTGGCCAATCTGGAACACTTTCTAGAGTGATGAGCCCTGAAGTATTTATAATCTTTGTTTCTTGCCTCTTGGGCCTCTTCGGATAAAATGCCAATCGGCAAGGCTGCATTTTCAATTATTTGTGACCCGTGAAATAGTATCTTGTGCACTGTAGCAGGAAGGTTGTACCACGGATACAATTTGACAATTAGCTTTGCCGTCTCCTCAGAGAAAGTTTTGAATTTTTCGGAGTCTATTGGTGATTGGCAACAAATCACTTCTAGAATTGTTGCCAATCTAGATATGATATCTTTGTCTATTCCAGTAATTTCGGCTGTAATCAGAGGGTCTTGGAAAAATCTCCGAGATGTATTCCCATCGTTTGTGGTTCCAGTACCTTGCTTTACAAAATCCACTTTCAATCCCAAATTTTGGAAATCATCCTGAATCCGCTTTTTTGCTGCATCTTTCAATGGTCTGGTCTCTGCCGATGTTCTCCAAGCTTTAAATTCAAGATTATAAGCTAGTTTTAAAACGAACTCCATAAACCTTATACGTGCATGTAGCGGAGAGATGCCCAAACTCAAAACGCAATCATTAATTGGTTCCATACCAAGTCTGGATAAATCGTTCAATTGGGAGGGTTTGGCACCACATACGACACAGTTACTTGCGGAAGCTGTGTCAGTAACAACCTGGACCACTTTCCCATCTATCATGGTAAAGTGCAGATTATGTTTTATTTCTACTTGGGCATCTTCTCTGAAAATTTTTGTGGAAACTAAATTATTGATTTCCTCCTCCATTCTTTTTTTTTCTTGCCTTATCAGATTGGGTGTTTCAGCTCTGTATTCGAATTTCACAACTCGGCAATAGTTTGTTGACGATGGACGGGGATTTTTCCAAACGCATCTATCACGATTATCCGACGAAGAAAATTGTAACCGTAATGGTACCAAGGATGTCATGAACAGGTGTGCGTCTGATGTACCTTCCACGCTCTCTTCAAATCTTTGCTGGTACTCATTTTGGCCGGAAGCCCCATCACAGCCCCACTTCGAGTCCAGTTCGAGTGTGATCTCGCTTAAATTTTGGAACTCACTTTTCGGCAGCGAGTCGAAAATTCTGGAGGCAGTATGGTCCAATAAATTCTGCAATGGTACCTGGGCCGATATTTCTGTTATATTGACATTGTCTGGATAGCACTGTTTTTTAGCGTCGAGTATACTTCGATAACTGGGAAATATTTTGTAGCCGAGACTGTGGACTGCTCCCCTTATCACTTCGTACTGATCTCTGGATAGTTTTGCTTGGGTGATTAATGCCAAAGCGTGGTTCGTGTCAAAAGACGCTGCTGGTTGTTCAACCCGGGAGGAACTCGAGGCATCTATCAGTGCCTGGGAATGTTCATTTTGGAATTGACGAACTTTGTTTAACTGCGACTTTTTCCCGCATTGCTCAAAAGGCTTGGAGGGCCTACCGCTACCGCGACTGATAGCGGACCCATCATTATCAGAATCAATATTACCTTCGTTCTCATCATCGTACATTAGGACCTCGAACTCGTTTTTTAACCAATCTGAATACTTGGTTTTAAAAACAGTTTTGTTATAGCCAACGGATTTTAACCTTTGATTAAAGCTTCCTTTAAACCGCTTACTTACTTCTTTAACAATCCTTGCACAGAAGTCATCCGTCATAAAAACACCGTGGCGTTCTTGTAAATACCTTTTGATATCACCATCGCCAAAAAAAACTTCAACTAAATGAGAATACGGAATTTTAAACGAACTCATTTTCGCAAAAGCAGAACTGATGTTTGCTGAATACAAGTCTTAATAATTGTGACAAAACCGGATTAGTTTAAAATAATGATTTGTTTACTTTATTAATACTCGTGCTTATCGCTCCCTATGTTAATACTGTATTTATCGCTTCTCGGAAAAAAAAAAAATTCATAACTCACCAATTCGGTTGAGCTCGGGTACCAATTTTTTATAGAACCTTTATTAGAGTATCTAGATTCAGGAAAAAATTGTCTCAGACCGTAGGAAGGCGTAGCTCGTTTTTTTTTATCAGAATATCCGACGAAAAATTTTTTTTGTGTGCGAGTTCAATTGACCTTGATTTAGAATCTTATTGTATACGCTAACGTAAATACTACTAATAAATATGAGAAACATTTTATAAGTGAACCGAGATGAAGAAATTCATCAAATTAATTTTTTCCAGCATTTCCCCACTGTGCGCCGGGGTGAACGCGGAAATATCTTCCAGATCCCGTAGAGGAAATGGAGGAATTTACCGAATAGTTCGTCTAGAAGAAATAGTGCCATCCATCGTTCGCCCCCTTGGCAGACTCATCAGGTTGAGTCTACTGCCTTGCAAGTAAACCTTTTGAGGTTTCATCGAGGACTCTAGTTGTCTCCAGTTTCAAGTTCTTCGTTCAAGGTTTTAGCCCACCATGTTGGTTCGTTAGAAGCGAAGAGTATCGTATAAAATGAGTAACACTATCGTTACATTGATTAAAATTTATCACCGCACTCTAATGACATAAGGTTGAATATGAGATTTTCCTCAAGTCTATTTCTTTAACGTATTATAATAATTACACAATCTGAGTGGTTTGTGAAACGTCGAGAGACAAAGGAAGTCGAAGCTATTATAAGAAGGAAATTAATAATCGAGAAAGACGTTTAAAGGAGGAAAACGGGACTCGCGGGGGCCCTAAGGATGCGATTAGAAGGCAGGAGAGTGAAGAGGTTAAACAGGTGAGCTTTGCGGCTATGGTCGAGATCAAAAGGATGTCATGTCAAAGGTAAAAGCTTCTTATATTTTCTTCACTGATGACCTGTCAACCCTCCCTCATATTGATTCAGGAAAAAGGTTTTACGGGAAGAAAACAAAAATTATAAAAAAGTCTATTGAGGGCGGCGTGGATCTTCGGGGTCATCAGACCAAAAGCAAATTCTCCGTTAAATAATCGAAATCGTTTGATTAACTAGCTGTAGTAAATCACCAAGTACCACGACTCCTCATTTTCCATTTGGAAAAAAAAAACCTTGATTCTTTCTTGGTTTAATTGTTTTGTCACGACTCCTCCAGCAAAAAGAGAAAGAATTCATAATTCCAGAAAAATCCGCGTCCTTGTTGATCCATTCAAAACATCGATTTTGACCAAGGGATACCTTGAAAGGCGTCAGATGTAAAATGTTAAATTGACCATTGAAAGATAGGCGTGGAAGCGATGATTTTTGATATTTGATCGGCCTTCAGGTGCATTTTGAAGTATTACCTTTCAAGGATTTCCTACACCCTCTTCTCATTATGTTATAATGGATTATTGAGTTTTGATCGAAGATATAAGTAACTATAGAGATTAAGTTTATTTAGGCTTCAGGGAAAAGAACTCTCATTCTTTTGACTAGCGTACTAAGGACATTCGCCAGTGTGTTCCCCGCCCAAATCAGGGTGTTAAAATATCTAAAAGAAAGTTTAAAAAAATATGCTTGAAATTTTATAGATTGATTTAAAACCGGTTTTAGGTATCATTAACGTTTGAAAATGGCCGTGTGCATTATGCCTGCCTATAATAGTCGGGACAGGTCGATTACATCTAAATGGTCGTGGGCTACTTTGAACCGTATATTTGCTCTTATTAATTATCTATTGTAGATTGTGTAGAAGGAAAGGCATATTTAATATCTACATTTCGATGAAATTCTAGAGTTTTCGAAGAAGGTTTTTGTTCTCGCGTTTTTGTCGAAAACCGGGCGGCCGTTCCCGGAGACTGATGGAACTTTCTCCCGGCTGGCCTTGCTTGCGCTGACCCCATTTATCTTGTTTTGGGAGAGAAAAAAAATGTTTGCCCATTGACGTGTTGTCTATGAATTTTATTTTCTACAACTCCTTTAATATCGAAATAAATTAAATCTTAGTCACACGTGTTACAAAGCAAGCGGACCTACTGTAATTTAATCTGTGAATAAATCTTGGACGGTCAATTAAATAGAAAAACCTCAATTTTTTTATGCCGCCTTTGGTTTCAAACTCTCAAATATGTGAGGGGCCTGACAAACTGGCTGTTTTCGAAGTTTTTCGGCGGTGAAAAAAGAAAAAGCGCAAATGTCAGCTACCTCTTAACCTCCGCGCTGCACAACGCGAGCTCAGCGCGTCGGATGACGAAGGTGGAGAATGCCTTGCAACCTAGAAAAATGCTGGTAAAAGCCTCCCTGGCGAACAAATAAAAGGAAAGGCTGTTTTTCGAAGAGAAGTAATTCACGGGGCGCGTGAGTCGGATTCAGGAAGGTCGGACCGTGGGATGTCCTTCCTTTTCCATTCCGTTCCCGTTTTAAAGCCTCATGAGCGATGTCCATATTTCGCACTTCGCCGACCCTCCCAAATGTTAAGCTAGGTCGCATCTCAGAAAACCGAATGTTTTCCAATATTTACTTGTTTCAGTGCATGTTGGAAATTAGAAAAAAATGTGGAAAAGTTAAAACCTCCCTGACCCATCATGACGTTAAAAAAAAAATCGGGATTCAAGCCCTGGAGATAAAGTTCATTCGTGGGTAAATTAAATCGTCCTGTCACGGGTAAATGTGAACATTCTCGACTCGCGCTTTTATCTTATAGGAAACATTCTGATCGTTGACGCTGCGGAAGGGCGAAAGAAACGCGAGTTAATTATTGTTCGCTTTCAAACGACAAAGGGTTCAAAGGGCATCAGAATCAGCCCTGAAAATAAAAACCGTAGAACGTCCAAATTTGCTACGCTCAATTTAACGTTTTCAACCTAAATACGGTTGTATTATTAATAATAAGGGGAAGATAAAAGGAAGAGAAGAATCAATATTGGAAGCTGGGTAGGTCGAGTTAAGCTAGAATAATGTTGTAGCCGGGTCCACTGTTGACAGAGGAAGCCGAGGCACGGCAGAGCGGCCTCTCCTCGACTGCTTCGTGCAGTGGGGAAGAAAAGGAAGCAAACGCTACCCGAGGCAGCTTCGGACATCACCGAATAATCCCGTCCACACCGGAACAAACGACTTTCGACCCGATCGCCGAATTCTGTTCACCCTCTCTGACGCTTCTGGGCTGGATTCCTCCCCTCGGAAGCGAATGCCACGGGTTGCCTCGTTCACCTGCTTCTGCCAGTGTGGGTCCTGCTTAAAGACAAATGGAAACCCGTGGAACTATTCTGTCGTTAATTCTAAAAATCAATCGAAAACATTTTTCCGGTGGACCTTTGTTTATCGTTTTAACCTGATACTATCGCCGGGAGTCAAGTGGTCTGGACAATGGGGAGAGGCCGTTGAAAGACCCATGAAGGAACTTTAGGATTAATGTCCTGCTTTAAACCCAACTCGGGCACGGAGAATTTAACCCGCCTCTAGAGAAAACGGAGGAAGGCCCGCTACTTTTTATTTTTTTATTCCCCCCACCTTTTGTTCCAACTCCTCATGAACCGTAACGCTTAAATATTTTAGGCATTTCTGAGCGTAGAAAAATTAATTTACTTCAATATTTCGTAAAGCAGGATTTTTGTGGACTGGATTTGACGCTTATCGGAGAGAGAGGATCATAAGGGGAGCACATCCTGCCTACCAAACGCTACAGGAGCATTATTTTGACCTCACGCCCTTTTTTTCTCCCTTTTTTTACTCGGGCATAGAAAAATGCCGAAAGAGACGAAAAAGAAATTGATGGCGAACCGCGAGGCCACCACGCCGTGAAATGTTCAAGTCAAATTGCAACCCCTCATCTTCACAGTTGCTTCTACCCCTTTCCAACTCTGTAATTATTCACCTTTTCGCGCCATCTTTTTAGGCCTTATTTAGCCTATGAGAGCCCTCCGTTCGAGGAGTCCTGAAGGTTCCTCTGTGCTTTACTTGAAAATCTAAAGTAAGGGAAAGCAAAAGTTCATAAATATCACTCCGCTTTCGATAAAGCGTTGGAGCAAAAGATTCCGTCTAGTATTTTGCAATATTTTCCGGGCTTGGGAGTTTTGGGAGGTTCCATAAAAAAGCCCGGATCATACAGGCTTTGCGTGGTGAAGGGCTCGGAGCTAAGGAGTTGCCCCTCTGGAGAAAAAGACAAAGGAAACCTTAGGTTTTTGCTTTTTTAATGGAGAGGTGGACCCTCGTTTATTTCGAACTCCGAGTTTCCTTCCCGTAGCCACCGTCCGTCTTTCTCCTCTGCAAACGCCGAATACCAGGTAAGCATCCTTGGGTTAGATAAATAGTTTTCATATATTTACAGACCACCCAATTTTTTAAAAGAAAATTTATTTTTTATAAACGACGAAAACTTTTAAGGGAAAAAGGAAAAGGTCGAATATGAAAGTATTTGATCAAAA
>JACGAQ010001284.1:0-64501 GCA_014119065.1 Orius insidiosus | reverse complement strand
ATATTTTTCTTGGAAATTTTAAAGAATTAATTTTTATGGTTTAATCACCTAATATCATTTGTCGCCATAAAGCCTACGTTAATTGAAGTGTATTAATATTCATAAGGTGGTTTCCCCCGTACTTCAGGGACATATTTTAATTTATTCCGTCCATAAAAAATATTCGTTAATTTTGTAAAGAGAAAAAAAAATTAAAAAAATATTACTTATTTGGAAATTATAAAATTTTTTATAAATTAAAATCGTGTGTTTGAATAATTCAAAAAAAGTTTAAAATGTGCCGGAGTCCTAGTTTTGAGGTAAATATAAAACCCAATTTTCCAAAAGGACGGCTCCCTTTGTGATTTGTACACAAACCCCTTTCCCAGACGCCTGTTTGTCTGAGGGAGCTTTATTACGCCAAACAATTCGCTCCTCTTCAGTCTAAGTTAGACCCTTTCTCCTCTCGTCCGCCGCCCAAGCCTCATCCGACGTACTAATCGATTTTAATCTTAAAACCATTCTCATTGTTGAAATATGACGGGATTCTTATAGTTTCATTTTCTTCCAGAGAAGATTTACTTCTGAGATTTTTAAAGTTTTAAACGAAGCCGCAGAAATCCGACGGTAAAGAACAACAGACAAGTATGTGACGGGAATCACAAATATTTGCCCGCTAACTTCACTCTCGCCGACGGATTTCCACCGTCCGGAATCTAAAAACCATAATCCGGACTCATATTTTTCTTTCTGTCAACTTTACAAGTGTTAATGTTATACAAATTTTTACCATGAAACATCTCCTAAAATTTTTAATATGCTCAAAGAGATGTTACTGTAATACCCTTATTGACCGATATTTGGGGGAGGACCTTTCAGACCTTCTAATATCAGACGAAACTCTGCGTCCCATTTTTACATCAAAAAACCCTTTTTGGGAAAAATTTCATGAAAATCAAGAGTTTTGAGGTAAAAATCGACATAATCATCCTCAGTTTCACACTTCATTGGACTCTGCACCAATATCACACAAAATGGTCTACTCTTGGTACCTTTATTGACACAAAAACGCCTCTTAAAAGGCAAAATTTCATGAAAATCAAGAGTTTTGATGTAAAAATCGACTAAATCTTGCTAAATTTACCACTTAATATTGGTAAAATAACAAAAAATTTAATTTTCTTGAAACTTGAAGAAAAATGTTATGCTTTTGGCTAATTGCCGACTGTTAATCCACCGCTGCCACCAATTGCGTGGGATTTTTTTTGATTGATGGGGATTTGATTGATGCATATTAACTCACATATATTTATTATTAAACTTTTTGGGGCCGATCGTATTTTATACATTTCAAAACACTTTCAATTTTTCTGCCTTTTCTTATTCTTTATTTACAATGGTGGGGAACGATCCCCGCCTTTCTTTTCTTTTATTTTTTTACGAAATATCATGAAAATCAAGTGTTTTGAGATGAAAATCGACTAAATCTAAGTTAGTTTCAACCTTGATTCAGACTTTTCATTTAAATCGTACAAAATTGTTTACTCAAGGGCTATTATTTGATATCAAAACGCTTTTTTTTGGCAAAAGTTCATAAAAATCAAGAGTTCTGTGGTAAAAATCTGATAAATTTGACACTTATGAATAGTGGTCAAAATAACAAAAATTTAATTTTTTTAAACTTGAAAAATGTATGCTTTTGGCAAATTGCCGACTATTACCACCGCTGCCACCAATAGTGTGAGATTTCTTCAGGTTGGTGGGGATTTTATTGATGCATATTAATGCAATTAATAATTTTATTAATTATTGCATGTATTTATTACTAAACTTTATGAGGGCCGATCGTATTTGTACATTTCAAAACTCTTTCAAATTATTCTGCTCTTCTCATTCTTTCTTTTAAAATGGTGGGGGAACGATCCCCGCCTTTCTTTTTTTATTTTTTTACGAAATATCATGAAAATCAAGTGTTTTGAGGTGAAAATCGACTAAATCTTCGTCAGTTTGACACTTGATGGACTTTACACCAAACACTACCCGAAATGGTTTACTCTGGGTGCCTTTTTCGACATAAAAAGACCCTTTTTTTGGCAAAATTTTATGAAAATCAAGAGTTTTGTTGTAAAAATCGACTAAACCTTCGTCAGTTGCGCACTAGATTCGGACTTAACACTAAATACTACACGAAATGGTCTACTCTATTTCCTTTTTTGACATCAAAGCGCTCTTTTTTAGGCAAATTTTTATTTTGATTTTTATGAAAATCAAGAGTTTTGAGGTTAGGGATGGTTAGGAGTTGTTAGGGATGTCTGCGCATAGTCATAGGCCGCAAATTTTTATCAGATTTTCTTCACATTTTCACAGAAGTTTAGTTAAATGTTACGGCTGTCCTGATAATTTTTATTTTTGTAAATCGCTCAAAATGTCGTTTTTGACATTTCTTGGGGTGAGAAATACGATTTCTTCACATTTTCACAGAAGTTTAGTTAAATGTTACGGCTGTCCTTTATGGTAAATTTGCAAATGTTTCAAAAGGAGAAGAATTTAGCCACTTTTTTTTTAAATATCGTCTCAGTTTATCAAAACGTTATTTTGATGGAACAAAACGTTGGAAAAGGGACAAAGGCGTTTTCCTGACTGAGCGATATTCCCGGAACGCGCTTATAGCGAACTTACTGTCTCCCAAGTTTTTCATTGTATCCTCACTCCATTTGTTCTTGCTAAATGGAGCGTGCTGTCGGTTTAAATGCCCCAGAGGCCTCAATCCAACGCGTGCCAGGAAAATAACATACAAAATAAAAACTTTACCTCAAAACTTTTGATAAAACAGTTTTTGGCTTATCGATAAAACGTTCGTCGGCGGGGATTAAAACGTACCTATTTTATTGGGGAAAGTTAACATTAGAATTCTATCGCTTTTATAATTAAAATTTCGTGTAATTCGATCGTTGAAAAAACGGTTTAAATTGAACTTCACCTCATTAAGTGACAATTCATCGAATCTTAATTAACTTTTAAAACGCGCTAAAAAGAGACTTTAACTTTTTTTTAACCTATTTTGACAGTTTACATCTTAATTTTTGATATTTTTATTGACCTGCTGAATTTTTAAGGAAGAAAAACCTTTCTCTACATCTAATTTTGCAGATTTCGTTATCGGGGAGGTTGGCGCAGATGGCAAAGAACAATTGAGATTATATTTTTTGATCAGCTGGATGCATTAGTTTTGTCATAAAATCAGACTCGAGGGTAAAAAAATTGTTTTTATCAATTTAAACCATCGTTTGAATTACTTTTTAAAAAATTGGACGATTTGCCCATTTGACAGAAGAAATTTTAACTTCCTTAAAGAAGTTATTGTGATACCCTCCACGTCGGGTTTTTGGGGAAGGGTCTTCCTGACCCTGGAGGGTCAAATCGAATATTGATCCTTACCGATCTCAACTTTGTCTGTTGTACCGGCCGGCCGTAGCATTATTTCCAGAACACTTTACGGCCACTGTTTTCAACCGATTTTCACCAAATTTTCTTTAGTCAGTGAACAATAAACTAACGAGGGCGATTTTTGAATTTTGAAAAATGGCGAAGTATGTTTTGAAATTTTAAAAACTGCGCTGCGGCCGAACCGATGGTCCGATTTTCAATAAATTTTCACCAAATACGCCTTCTATTTTTTACGAATTTTAGTGAGATAAAAAATTTTTACGAATTTTTAGTGTGATAAAAAAATTTTTTTTTTGTTTTAGTAGGGAAAAATTTGTTACTTCCACCCGATACGAGAGGGTCCTCCCTTGGACAAAATCCCATTATTTCTACCTTGATACTTAAAAAAAAAAAACTTAAAACTTTTTGAGAAAAAAAAAAAAAAAAAAAAAACCTCCTAAACTTAGATGACCTCCTTATACTTCCCCTCTTTTATACATCCCTCCATAATACTTCCCCTCCGTTATACTTCCCTCCTTTATACTTCCCCCTCCTTTTTCCATCTCTTTAAGGAAGCTTCCGTCGGGGCCAGGTCCGGAAAAGTACTTTTAGAACCGAAGTAGGCTTTAATTGAATATTCTAGCTTGGTATATTTCTAGAGAGCATAATGCTTAATGCATATTTTAGGTCGTAGATGACAGAAGTGACGGGTATTAATGGCCTGAGGTCATGTCCGGACTAGAATATTAGCCAGTACTAAAAAAGTCAATATTATCCATATTTATAAAAACATCTTAAAATAGCCATGATTCCGTTATTCCAATGAACTCAAGAGGCAATTCAAACATTTCGGGGGGAGAAGTAGCGACCTGTGAAAATGGGAAGAGAGGGTTGTTCACGGAGTGCTAAAAGACAATGGACGTATCAAATGTCATGAAGGGCCATTTTGACTAAATTGCTCCATACCTGGGGGCTTTTTCCGCACAGATTTTTCCCCTCCGACAATTTTTTGTTTCTATAAAATTTTATTGTTTGTATAAAAACGGGAAACTTAACAAACATCAGTCTTTTTTCTCTTTTAACCCCTTTTAAGTGTAATTACTCGTTGGTTATATTTTGTGAGGACGCCTTTCAACTCTTTAGGATTCCGCCCAGGGGAAGATCAACCTTAAATTAAAAGATAAGATTTTACAACTTCACGCACGCATTAAATTAAACACGGTCGGGTGCTCGGTTTCTTTGAAAACTTCCCTCGGCAAGCTTATGAAGGAGTACTTTATTTGTAGGGACTTAATCAAAAGAAAGTATACACTTTTTCGCTTCTCAATATTTTAAAAATGCTTCATTACCTTCAAAGCGAAGGTTAACACTACTCATTAGTTTAAAAAATTGTTCCTTTCTTAGTATTTTTTTTTACTAAATATATTAGTCACAATTATTTAAAAAATGAAAATGAACTCACCTTTTTCCGGAATTTTCAGCGTTTTCTTCGATTTTTTATTGTATGAATTGAAAGAACATTTTTTGAACAATTAACCAATAATAGAGGAAGAAATGACTGTGATAACGGGTATCTCACGACGCGTTTCGGCTCAAAAAGCCTCGTCAGGTGAGCTATTCCCTCTATCATAATCATTTCTATCTTTTCACTGTGAACCTATCTCTGAGAGATTTAGTGATAGAGGGAATAGCTCACCTGACGAGGCTTTTTAAGCCGAAACGCGTCGTGAGATACCCGTTATCAGTCCTTTCTTCCGCTATTGGTTTTGTTTGAAGTAAATCAACCCCCTTGCGGAATACACACGCAATAAAAATTAAAATGTAAAAATTTTTTGACATTTTTTTTTATTTTTGGATAGGAGTTTTCACTTTTTTATAAAGAATTTTCCTTTAATATCGCATTTAAAAGATTTTCCTCCAACTCTTTGTAAAAGGATTACGACGAAATTATTCATCTGATTTTCTTATATAATATATTTTGGAAAGAGCTCATCAAAGCCTACAAAATAGCTAGCGATTTTTTGGAAAAAAATATTTTAGTCGAAAAGTAAGCTTTCCATTTTCCAACGAGAAACGTTTTCGGAAAAACCGCTCGCAAGACCGCCTAGATATTCCCGAACTTACAAAAAATAGCTTTCGCAAAAAATTTTCCGACGATTTTTAGTGCTCAAATATAGGAAAGTAATTCTAGGGGCGAAAGTGCTGCGATCTCTTTTGTCAATGACCGATCAGAAACCTTTTTAGAATCTAAAATCTCCATTAAAACCAGAATTCGTTCTCTTTTAATTAATTAATTAATTTTTTGCCGTTTTCTGCCACTTTTTAAACGATTACACGATTTGAAGGCGTTTTAGTCAGTGCTTTTGTGCAGAAAAATTTATTTACTCTTATTTTTTGACTCGGAAACATTTATTTTCCCCGATTTTCCGGTGTTTTTATCCATATATTGGCCACTCTTTTGCCAAGTTTTAGCCTTGGGTTTCTCGGGCCCAAAAACAACAACCTTCATTTTAACCTCAATTTGCTGGATTCTTAGTCGTTTTTTAGTTTTTTGGGCAGAAAAACCTCTATTTTATTACACTTTTTGGCTTTTTCTCGATATATCTGCCACAAGGTCAACTTTTTGACAAGATTAACGTCATTTCTTAAGTTTTTGCGGGCAAAAAACTACTTTTACCCTTATTTATAACACAAAAACCAAATTTTTGATGTCCCAAAAAACGTAAAAACCAAGTAGATTTGTGTTCTTCGAATTTTTTTTTCTTTCACCTCAGTTTTTTGAAATTTCGAAAATTTTGTCAAATGGAGAAAAATACGCAAAAATTTTAATTGTGCGATAAAACTCACGTCGTTAGTAAACAAGGTCTTATCGATCTGATGAGGTAAAATATTTAATGATTTATGGCCTTCCGTTAGTCGTGTATGGAGTTCGTGACGTTTTTATTAAAATAATAAAATGAGTAAGAAATTTTATTGTTTTTCGCCATTTTATCCCCGTTATTTAAAACGCGTGATAAAACAGAAGTTCACGAGTTTCTCACGAATAAGTCTAAAATGCAAAGGAGGTTGGGGTGTGAACATTAAGATTTTAGTGTTTTCACTTTACGGCCAGTCCCTGTTCCGGAATATTGATTCTTATTATAACCCTTTTCCGAAAGGCCGGCCCTCATCCGATACTAAAAGCTTATCCCATTCAACCGACCCCCATCTTATCGGCCCCCCATGTGGGAACCTCTGCATCATTCACCCCAGCAAGTAATACATCACCGCTGAAAAGATGGCTTGCGAAATTGATGACTTTTGATATAGAGATTTAAATATTAACGTCTTATAAGCTAAAAGGTGGTAAAATTTATAAGATAAATCGTAGGTGAGTGATCAATGATTTGAACTCCCACCTCATCATGGGTTCAATTTTTCAAAGAAGTGTTTTCTGACTTTCTTCTTGACTTGACATAATCTGGTGGCTCAGTTTCTCAAAATCCATAAAATTGAATATTAGGTGTACAAAATGAAACTCAGCCACAGGGTAAATTTGAATTTTGTAGATTTTAGCCGAGTTTCATTTTGTACACCTAGTAGTTCATTTTTTCAAATTTTAAACATTTTAGGCGTTAAAGTCCATCAAAAGTTGACCTTCTCCGTGTAAGAAGGTTATTGAAGTATAACCATTAAGAAGGTTAATTTTTAAAGGCTTGTAAATCGTAAACCGTTACAGATATTGAAAAATGCACTAAATAAAATATGTTGGAAATTTAATTCTCTTTTATTTATATTCTATTCATTTTTCTATAGGACACACTGTTTTCAAGATAAATTTATTTAAAAAAAATTTCCGAAAATGGTGCATCCTGGAAAAAAAAAATTAAGTGCAAATTATAGAGAATTAAATTTCCTACAAGTTTTATTTATTAGGTGTACAAAATGAAACTCGGCCACAGGGTAAATTTGAATTTTGTAGATTTTAGCCGAGTTTCATTTGTACACCTAATATTTACGTGAAGACTGGTGGCAGCGCTTTTCAGATGATTTGATTTTAGATGTTGATCTGACGGAAAAAAAATTCTTCCTCAAAATTTAAAATTACCTCGGGAGCCAATTTTGATGCAGCGATAAACAATCGGTTTATATCCGGTTTCTGACCTTGAAAGGGAGTTAGTTTCTTTCACGCCCTGATTTTCCTCCAAATCTCTGTAAAAGGATTACGACGAAACTATTCATCGGATTTTTTAATTAATATGTTTTTGGAAAAAAAACTCGTCAAACCTTCAAAATGGCTACTGGTTTTTTGGAAAAAATGTTTTATTCAAAAAGTAAGTTTTCATTTTCCAAAGAAAAACTTTTTCGGAAAACTGCTCCAAAGACCGTCTAGACATTTCCGAACTAACGAGAACGAGGTTTCGTAAAAATTTCCGACGATTCTTCGTGCTCAATATAGGAAAGTAATTTTAGGCGAAAAAGTGCTGCGATGTTTTCGAAACAAAATGCTCGGCCCTTAAGGGACAAGATCAAATAAGAAGTGACATGTTGGTAATTTTTTTCCTAAGCCCACCCTTTACGCGAAGTTTGTTGTATTCAATAAATCAAATTTTAAGAAGGGAGAAGGGAATCTCTTTGTAAGTGTTCGCTAGAAGTTTGTCGGAAACTCTGCTACTATCAAGAAACTCTTAAGAGCGAACCTTAGTTGGGGTACGACGACCAAGTTTAAAAGAGAAGAAACGTCAATTTGCATCTTGATGCTTGTACAGACCTCCATCGTTTACCTACTTGCAAAAAAAAAAAAAAAAAAAAAAAAATAGAAAACATATAGGTAAAACTAAAAGAAAAAAAAAAACTTTTTCATTCAATTCATCTCATAAAATAAACCTATTAAACTTTTTATATCCAAGAATAAAGTACATAGTTTGAATAAGATTTTTATCGGGTATTAAAATTTTTTATGTTGACCATGTGGCCCTTAGGGTGCGAGTATTACGCAGGAGAGCGGTTCATCTCAATTCATTGGACACTTCCTTGGGCCATTAGCATATCGGGAGCCGTTTCATGAATAGCCCATGGCTAATATCTACCTGACGTTATAATTCAGCTTACGCCTGTAGCATAATTTGGGTAATATTCAAACGCGTACAAGCCATGAATTGAGGGTAACTTACAAAAAAATGACCCGGGGACAACAATTAGATATAAAAATCTAATTAAGAAATTATTTTTTAATACATCCGAAATTAGCTCCTGCTTTCTGTACCTCAGTTGGTAGAGCCATGGGCTAGAAACCCAAAGGTCGCAGGTTCGAATCCCACCTATTAACTTTTTTTTCTCCCTTCTTCTTAATTTGCGTTTAATAAAATTGCTTAGCTTCCTACGAAAATCCTAGAGAAAAGGAACAATTTAGGAGGGGAAGTATTAAAGAGGGGAAGTATAAAGGAGGGGAAGTATAAAGGGGGGAAGGAAGGGGAAGTATAAGGGGGGAGGGGGAGTTTAAGAAGATTTTAAGGTTAAAGAGTCTTTTAACTCTTTAATTCTTTTAAGTTTCAAGTAAAAGATTTCTTTTTTTTTCCCGAAAAATGATAAGTTTATTTACGAAAAATTTTCGAAAAAAAAAAAAATTTTCGTAAATAAACTTATCATTTCGGGAAAAAAAAAAGAAATCTTTTACTAGGTACTAGGTAGGTACTAGACTTAGTAGGTACTAGTCTGGAGCTGGCCCCGACGGGAACTCCTTAAGAGAAGTATCTATATAGGAGGGGGAAGTATATGGGAGGAGAAGTATAACGGAGTGGGAAGTATGTGGGAGGGGAAGTATAACGGGGGGAAGTATAACGGAGTAGGAAGTATAACGGAGTAGGAAGTATAACGGAGTAGGAAGTATAACGGAGTAGGAAGTATAACGGAGTAGGAAGTATAATATGGGAGGGGAAGTATAACGGAGGGGAAGTATAACGAACGGGGAAGTATAACGGAGGGGAAGTATAACGAACGGGGAAGTATAACGGAGGGGGAAGTATAACGAACGGGGAAGTATAACGGAGGGGAAAGTATAAGGAAGGGGAAAGTATAACAGAGGGGGAAGTATAATGGAGGGGAAGTATAAGGGAACGAAAGTATAAAGGAAGGGGATGTAGTGGGAGGGAAAGTATAAAGGAGAATTTTCCAAGTTAGTTTTTTCGAAATTTTTCGGGCTTTTTTTTTTTTTTTTTTTTTTTTTTCGAAAAATTTTCTAAGTTCTTTTTGTAAATAAAATTTTTTTTCGAAAAATTTTCCGGGTTTTTTTTTTTTTTTTTTTCGTTTTTTTGAAAATTTTAAGTTCTTTTTTTCGAAAAATTTTCTAAGTCGAGGTAGAAATAATGGGCTCTTTGGCCTAGGGATGTGCCTCTCGTAAAGGGTAGAAGTACGAAATTTCTCCCTACTAATAAAAATAGTAATTAAAAAGTGGCAATTTTTTTGCACCAAAAATTCTTTAAAAATGTAAGGAGTAATTGGTGAAAATTTGGTGAAAATCGGATTAACGGTTCGGCCGCAGCGAATTTTTTAAAATTTCAAACAGACATATCTCCGCCATTTTTTCGAGATTCAAAAATCCCCCTCGTTACATTCTTCTTCACCGGCTAAAGAAATTTGTGTAAAATCGAATATTCATCTTTACCGATCTCAACTTTGTCTGTGGTTCCAGCCGGCCGTCAGTTTTTTCCGAAGTTTTGAAAAAAAAAAAAACTTCTCCCCCGTTTTACTTTCCGCTTTGTTATACTTCCCCCTCCCTTATACTTCCCCTCTTTTATACTTCCCCTTTTATACTACCCTCCGTTATACTTCCCTCCGTTATACTTCCCCTCTTTAATACTTCCTCCAATATTTTTACTTCTCTTTAAGGAAGTTTTCGTTGGAAGATCTTCAAACTTGTCGCCCTCGTCAGTTTTTGGTTCATCGACTTAAGAAAATCTGGTGAAAATCGGTTGAAAACTGTGGCCGTGAAGTGTTCCGGAAAATTTCTACGGCCGGCCGGCACCACAGACAAAGTTGATCGGTAAAGATCCATATTCGATTTGACCCTTCGGGGTCTGGATGACCCTTCCCCAAAAACCTGACGAGGAGGGGGACTTCTTTAATGAAGTTAAAAATTAAGCGCAGTTTAAATTCGACCAATAAAATTAACTTTCAAATTAAAAAATTATGATTACACTTAGGTTTATTATTTCAATGATGTTATTATCTATTTTGATGTTTAGCGTTGGAAAAAGCAGGGAATCTTTTATGAGCGGGTAGGGTCACCTCGTGGATTGGCTCCGGAACGTCAATAATTGAAGAGGCTTAGGATCTCCGAAACCGAATTGAAATATTGAAAGGTCCAGGAGCTGTAAATTGATAGAAGCAACCTTGCATAAAATTTTTACACCCGTAGATATCTAGAAATAGAGACATCTTTTTTTTATTACAAAAATCTATTTCTGAGGCAAATCCAACTTTTTTATCGTTTATTTCCAAGTTTTACATTCACTTTGTTTGATAGGGCTTTACTTTCAGTATAAAATTATTTTCAATAATAAAAAAAAGTTGTAAAAAAAAATGATGCTTTCTGAAAATAATTATGAAATGATTTTCCTAAAAAATAGGTTAGCAATTAAGATAATGAATATTATGTTCAAAATTAATTGAGTTTTTTTTTAGGTAAGATTTAATTGCGTCCGTTGGAGCTGGAATCGATTAAACGGGCGTGAAGAGAGGAGTTATGCGGTGAAGAATTTCTCAGAGAAAACCGAGGGCGGAAGGGTAACGAAAAAGGGGGAGCCGGTCATTTTTGTCTCTGGAACAATTTTTTGTTCGCCCTTTCCCGCCTCCTTCATCACCATTCCGCCAGCTGCTAAACTGTTTCTTTCTCTTGGGATATTTAGGATCTCTTTACCCGCTTGCCGTAATGGCAAATATTTGTTTCCTCCTCCATCGGGCCTCCTCTCATTTCGGATTCATTGCCGCACTTTATAAACCTCACTGAAACATTTTTAAACATTCAATGCCCTTTTTAAAATAGATTTCAAAAAATTTTATCAAAACTAATATTCATGTTGAAAATTCTATAAAAGATAGGTTTCTAGAAGTTCAAAGTAAAGAACCTTTTCAAACTTTTTAAGCTAAGATTAAAACTTACTTTATAATATAGACCATACTTTTCCGACCAACCAGGGCCTCTACTTCTCATACAGAATCACCTTCTTTGTTAAATTTTCGAAAAAACACCTAAATGGGTGTTTAAACACCAAAAATCGACAAGAACGACCCAAAACCCTGTAAAAGAGATGTTTAATGCACAGATGACTAATAAAAACGGGTTTGCTGGAATAGAAATATACGAAACTGACTAACAACAATGTAAAAAAGATGTTTAACGCCCATACACCTGATTTAATGGGTGTTATACCCAGAAAATCGACAAAAACGACACAAAACCGGGTAAAAGAGATGTTTAACGCCTAGACGCCTAATAAAACGGGCTCGCTAGTCCAGACAGCAGAAGAAAATGACCAAAAACAGGTTAAAATGATGTTTAACGCCGGTACACCTAATTTAATGGGTGTTTATACACCAGAAAACCGACAAGAACGACGCGAAACCCGGTAAAAGAGATGTTTAACGCCTAGACGCCTAATAAAACGGGCTCGCTAGTCCAGACAGCAGAAGAAAATGACCAAAACAAGGTTAAAAGATGTTTAACGCCGGTACACCTAATTTAATGGGTGTTTATACACCAAAAGTCGACAAGAACGACCCAAACCCGATAAAAGATGTTTAATACCTAAACGCCCAATAAAATGGATTCGCTAGATAGTCGAAGTAATGATCAAACCTGGTAATAGAGGTTTTTAAGACCAGACAGTCTAGGAAAATGGCCAAAAACAAGGTAAAAAAGATGTTTAACGCCCGTACACCTCATTAATGGGTGTTTATACACCAAAACCGACAAAACGACCCAAAACCCAGTAAAAGAGATGTTCTAGGCCAAGACGCCTAATAAACGGGCTCGCTAGACCAGATAGCCGAAAAAAATGACGAAAATCAAGGTTAAAAAGATATTTAACGCCCTTACACCTTACCTTGGTATTTAAAAGGTGCTTATACACCAGAAATTCCACATTAACGACCCGAAATCCGGTAAAAGAGATGTTTAACGCCAGTACAGTAATTTAATGGGTGTTTACACCAGAAAATCGACATTAAAGACCCAAAATCCGGTACAAAAGATGTTTAACGCCTAGACGCCAAATAAAACGGGCTCGCTAGACCAGATAGCCGAAGAAAATGACGAAAACAAGGTTAAAAAGATGTTTAACGCCCTTACACCTCATTTAAAGGGTGTTATACACCAGAAAATTGACATTAACGACCCAAAATCTGGTACAAAAGATGTTTAACGCCTAGACGCCTAATAAAACGGGTTGCTGGACTAGAAAACCGACGAAACTGACCTAAAACAAGGTAAAAAAGATGTTTAACATCTTAACACCTTAATGGGTGTTTCTACACCAGGAAATCGACTAAAGCGACCCAAAACCCGGTAAAAGAGATATTAAACGCCTAAACACCTCATAAATCGCGTTTGCTACCAAAATCGAAGAGAATGATCCAAAACCCGGTAAATAGACGTTTAACGCCTAGACGCCTAATAAAACGGGTTTGCTGGACCAGAAAATCGACGAAACTGACCTAAAACAAGGTAAAAAAGATGTTTAACATCATAATACCTGATTCAATGGGTGTTACAACAGAAATCGACTAAAACGACCCGATACCCCTTAAAAGAGATGTTAAACGCCTAAACACCTAAAGATGTTAAACGCCCGGACACCTGATAAAACGGGTGTTTCTACACCAGGAAACCGACCCAAAACCCGTAAAAGAGATGTTAAACGTAAACACCTAAAGATGTTAAAACGTCCTGAAAAGGGTGTTTCACAGAAAATCGACGAACCGACCGAAAAAAAGAGATGTCAACGCCTAAACACCTCATAAAACGTGTTTGCTAGACCAGAAAATCTAAAAAAAATGACCAAAAACCCGGTAAAAAGATGTTAAACGCCCGAACACCTTATAAAACGGGTGTTCTAGACCTGAAAACCTAGGAAAATGACTTAAAACCAGTTTAAAAGGTTGTTTATCACATGGATGTTTCTAGTGCAGAAAATCGAGGAAAAAAAGCCTCTTCAGCGAGAGAAGGCTACTCGACTAGCTTGTGTGGGGGGGAGGGCTTCGGAGTCCCCCCTTACAGTCCGCCAATGCTTTGTGCCGAAAAGGACCAAAAAATCTGATAAAATGGGTTTTTTTCCTGGCTAACATGGTCGATTAATGTCCATTTTGTTTTTAACTTAAATTTCCGGTCTGACTGTTTCGGAGTTTGTAACATGGGGAGAAACGGAAAGTATAAATCGTCGTTAATCCTTTGTAAAACGCATTTTTTCCGTGAAGATACGATTTTGTTCTTCAATCATCCTTTTACGTGCTCGTGCCGTTTGGGGAACAGCCATGCCACGAACATTATGATTAATTCGCTCGCTTCAGGTTGGAGCACGGGTTTAGACGTCCCCCGGATGATCTATAGTCGTCGGACCCCTTGAAAGCGCGGAGTTTTTGCCCACTCTCCCGAGAGCCGAAACATTTTTTCCCACAACTTTTCAAAAAAATTTTTTTGCCCACTTATGAATACGACGAATGAAATTTTCATTATTTGCTAAACGGCTGAGCTTTGACGCTATAAATCTAATACGCGATCAACAATTCAAGTAACGTAAATTTGATTTTCCTTTTATCACATTTATGATTTCATCTATATGCATGGTCGAACGCACTTAGGCGAAACCTTCGACCGTAAGCCGCCGGATTAACGTTTCTAAGCCCGCCCTTAAATCACCTCCACCTGTTCACGTCGTGTCAACTCTGATCCCCTTACAAAGTGATATCGTTCCAAGATACGAGGATATAAATGTGTAATTGAATACACGCGATACTATGCAAATGGTGCCTCGCTTTAATTCAAAACAGAAACAATTCATGAGAGGCTTTGTTAAAAATTAATTTTATTCAATACACGTCATTATTAAAATGAGACCATTTTAATTTATTTTTTATTTTTTTTATTGTTGACTTCTTGATAATTTGTATAAAATTATTCGTCTATATTTTTAGATACAATCAGTTTCCGGTAGTTCTCGAGGTGGGCGATTTTACCACCCAGGTTTTGTGTATTTGTGTCGATTATGGAGGCAGTTTAATCAACTCTATGATCTAAAATAAGAACAGAGAAAAACGTCATTTCTGTGGATTTTTGGAAGTAGTGTGGTGAGCGGTGAATTTTTTTTTAAATTTTTCAAGATTTTTTTTCGACAATTTTTTTAAATATCAAGGTGGAAATAATGGGATTTTCGCCTAGGGAGGTGCCACTCGTAACGGGTGGAAGTATGAAATTTCGCCCTAAAAATGATAATTAGTGTAAAAAAAAATTATAATTTCGGTGATAATACACCGAAAAGTAAAAAATATAAGGAGTAATTCGTGAAAATTTGGTGAAAATAGGACCGCAGGAAATTTTTTTTAATTTCAAACAGACATATCTCCGCCATTTTTTGGAATTCAAAAATTGCCCTCGTTAGTTTTTTGTTAATCGACAAAAGAAAATTTGGTGAAAATAGGTTGAAAAATGGCCGTAAAGTGTTCCGAAAAAAATTGCTACGGCTGGACGGCCGGCCGGACAGACAAAGTTGATATCGGTCGAATGACCCTCTGGGTCTGGATGACCCTTCTCCAAAAACTCACGTGGAGGGTATAACAATAAATTCTAAGGAAGTTAAAAAAAAAGCCTTATATTACACTTCTCTGATTTTATTAACTTCCTAAAAGAAGTTATTGCGATACCCTCGACGTCGGGTTTTTGGGGAAGGTCTTCCAGACCCCGGAGGGTCGAATACTTATTGATCTTTACCGATCTCAACTTTGTCTGTGGTTCCGGCCGGCGGCCGGCCATTACGCCGTCCGTAGCATTTTTCCGGACACTTTACGGCCACAGCCGGCGAAGAAGAATGTAACGGGCGATTTTTGATTTTCGAAAAAATGGCGGAGATATGTGTGTTTGAAATTTTTAAAAATTCGCTGCGGCCGAACCGTTAATCCGATTTCACGAAATTTTCACCAATTATTCCTTATTTTTTTAAGAATTTTGGTGAAAAAAAATTGCCACTTTTTAATTATCATTTTTTAGTAGGGAGAAGTTTTATACTTCTACCATTACGAGAGGCACATCCGTAGGCCAAAGAGCCCATTATTTCTACCTTGGCACTTAATTTTCTCGGTTATTAAGCTGAAAAACCCACTTTTGACTTCACTTTTTTGCCATTTTTACATTTTTTTAGTAAATAAATCCATATTTTGTCTTATTTTTTCGTTTTATCCCTAATTTCACCAATAGAATCCCTTCTTAAAGAATTATCAGACTTTTTGCTGTGTTTTTTTGGCAGGCAATTTTTAACGGGGTTTTTTCTTATGGGTTTCGGGGAAAAAATCCTTTAGGCTGGATTTTTTGGCTGGAAAACCCCATTTTGCCGCATTGTAAGCATTTCCTCTATTATTCTGCCGAGAATCCCACTAGAATCTGTCCCTGATCATCTTTACATAATTACCAAAGTTTTTGAAATTTTTCATGGTTTTTCTACCCTATTCTTCTCGATTTTCGCGTTTCAACTGGGCGAGAAGTCACAATTTTTCAGGATTTTCTCGGCTATTTAGCCCATATTTTCAGTTTTTTAAGCGTTTTTCAAGTTTTTCTGGAAAATAACACTCATTCAACCAAATTTTTGTCGTTAATTCCTAATAAAGTATTAATAAATCCTGAAAAGCGTTTTAAAAAAATCTTAAAAAAGTCAATAAATAATAAAGTTAAACAAAGGCCCTTTATCAAGGCTCTATTGTTTGGTAAATGAGACAAATTTAGCTAAGAGGTTATATTTTGTCGAAAAATAGCCCAATTTAGATAATAGGAGTTCAAAAGGCCGTGAGAAGGGATCCCGATGGATTTGAAATCAATACCCCAATAATTTTCCTAATTTCATGTGATTTAGCCCTGAAAAACTGCCATCAGAAACAAAAGTCGATAAATGTCACTGATCGCTTGGGGTCTAAAAGACCCTTTAAAAAATCTAATACCAACGTGTGCTAAAAATAAAAGTACTAGTCCCCTATTTTTCTTCTCACGTCAAAGGATTAATCATTCAGAATCGATAGGAAAATTTTCCAGTAAAGCCGAAGGTTGCGGCTTTTACCTGAAATATTTTGGACGATCGAAATCTGTGAAATGTTAATTCCATTCACGGTCAGTTAACGTTGATATCGGTTTGAACAAACCGCGATCTAACAAGGCGCTTAATAATCTACTAAATTAATTCCCAACACAATCCAAACATAACTAGCTGCCGATAAGTTAATTGATTTATGTTTTTTAAGTTAAAGACGTTATTGTGATATTCTTCACGTAGGGTTTTTGGGGAAGGGTCTTCTAGACCCCGGAGGGTCAAATCGACCGATATCAACTTTGTCTGTGGTTCCGGCCGGCCGTCCGTAGTATTTTTTTCCGGAAAACTGTAGGTACGGCCGCAGTTTTCAACCGATTTTCACCAGATTTTTACCAAATTTTCTTTTGTCGGTGAACAAGAAACTACAAGGGCGATTTTAAATTTCGAAAAAATGGCGGAGATATGTCTGTTTGAGATTTTAACGAATTTGCTGCGGCCGAACCATTGGTTCCATTTTCGCCAAATTTTCACCAATCAGTTATTTTTTTTTTTTTTTTTAAAAAGAAGTAGATATGACCAATGAGAGAGGCTTACTCTTACTATTGGTCAATCTACTTTTTTTGTTTAATTGTATTAGCCAGGGCTTTTTACAAAGGGGATCAGACCAGGCGGGGGCTTTCGCCATAATGCCATGGCGCCCTTTTGGGCCAACTACCAGAGTAGTGGCCTAACTAAATTATCCACAGATTTTGTAGAGGGATATTTTTAATTGGAATTTTACTTCCAACCAAAAATCCCTATACCCAACCTGGGATCGAACCCCGGTCTTCCGTGGTGAGAGTCAGAGACTGAACCCACCAGCCACGGAGCCGGTTTATAACAGTTATAAAAGGAGTTACTCCTTTATTTTTGCGAATTTTCGATGTAAAAAGCTATCATTTTTTAACGTTAATTATCAATTTATCAGTTTTAGCAGGGAGAAGTTTCATACTTCCACGCGTTACGAGAGAGACCTCCCTTGGGCATAAATCCCATTATTTTACCATAAAACAGAAAAAAAAATTTCGAAAAAAACTATAAAATTTTGGGGAAAAAAAATCCCCTTCGTTATACTTCCCAACCTTTATTCTACCCTCCCTTATACATCCTCCTCCGAAATACTTCCACTCCTTTGTACTTCCACTCCTTTGTACTTCCCCTCCTTTATAATTTCCCTCCTTTATACTTCCCCTCCTTTTACTTACCTCTCCTTTTACTTACCCCTCCCCCGTTATACGTCCACCTTCTAATTCCCCCTCCGTTATACGTCCCCTCCTTCGTACTTCTCCATCCCTTGTACTTCTCACCGTTATACTTCCCATCCCTTATACTTCTCTCTCCGTTATACTTCCATGCCATACTTCCCCTTCGTATATTCGCCCTCCCTTATACTTCCCTCTCCGTTATACAGACTATCCCAATTAGGGAAGTTAGTATAACACTGATATCCTACCCTTATACTTCTCCCTCCGTTATTCTTTCCCTCCTTCGTATTTCCCACTTCATTTTACTTCCCCTCCTTCGTAATTCTCTCTCCGTTATACTTCCTCCTTTGTACTCCTGTCCTTCGTACTTCTCCCTCCGTTATACTTACTCTTCCCCCACCTTTTTATTTAAAAAAATTTTTTTTCTTAAGTTTTATTCTTTATAAAATCTCTTTAGATTTGCCGACTGAAAAAAAAAAAAAAAAAAAAAAAATCCCTCATACAAAGCCTTTCTAAATCCCTTTGAGTTTCTGACATTTTTTTTTTCTTTTTCCTCCGCTTTCTAATTAAAATTAAAGACATGTCTCTGAATATGGGAAGGTCCATTACTACAACAGTGATGGTTTAGGGAATCCAAAAAGGGATCAAGGAAAGAGTGCCTTAGTGTATGTAATGCAGGATTTAGACTCGTAATCCTCATGCCCTGAAGAAAAACATGAAAGCTTCTTAGACTAACGCTGTAAAAAATAAAATAAAGAGGAAAATCCCCCAAGACAAAATGGGACAAAAATTGAATGATTTTAAAAATAACAATAAATTTCTTTTAAGGTCGCAAAAAGTCATTTTTATAATAGGGATGATAGTTATATAAATTTTTATTTTTATTGTGGGAAAGGGGAAACGGAGACTACGAGTAAGGGTTAAGCAAGTGAAGAGACTTAAAAATAAGAAATAGCCCACTGATGAGGCATATTACACCGAAACTGGTCGTGGAATCTCCGTTTTTTTTTCATTCTATTTCCCTCGCTATAAAAATAAAAAGGTTTAATTAGGTTTGGAGTGTAACGCTATTTAGAAAGGCCGTTTAAAGTTTTCATATCATACCTTCTTGAGCTTGAAAAGTCATTAGAGAAAATAATTTCTTATTAAAGCAGCTCTAAGCGAGAAATAAGAATGAAAAAGGGGTTAGAGGGTCTACAATAAAATACAAGTTAAAGAGCGTTTTCTTAAAAGGGGGAAAAAAAATTTGTTCTTTACTTTTCAAGGGTGCGGACAACTTAATAAAGGAAATTCGTTTTAAAAATTAAAGTTTTAAATGTTACATTTTGTTAATTATAAGTTGAAAATTAAAAGAATATTTTGTTCCTTTATGAATTTTTTTTTTCGACAATGGCTGAAACAATCGAAATTGGCCACATCAGCCAGACAGAGAAGAACAATTTTTTTTTTTATAATAGGGAGCAATTTGGGATGTTCTTGGGTAGCTCAGACCGAATTTTTTTTCACATGATTTTAAGGCGTCTTCCTCAGCCGGAACGCAAATTTTACCCTATTTTTCCCCGTTTTCCTCTTTCTTTCTGCGAAAAGGAAACCTTTTTGCCGATTTTAGAAGTTTTAGTGATTTTTGCGGCCTAAAAAACCCCATTCCCCTGGGTTTTTGTAGTTTTCTACGGCCTTTTGCTCGAAAAAACCATGGTTTCTATTGTCTATCCCACAATTTTGAGCCTTTTTCTCGGTTCATTGGTCACAAAACCTCATTTTTAACACAATTTTCCTGGCTTCATCTATTTTCTCAAAAACTGGGTTTTCGTCGTTTTTTATGGCTTTTTGCTCGAGAAAACCTGATTTCTTTGTCTGTTTATCGGCCGAGAAAAATCCGTTTTACCAGAATTTTGTGCCTTTTTCTCTGTTCATTGGTCACAAAACCTCCTTTTTATATCCGATTTTCGTGGCTTCATCTATATTTTCTAAAAAAAACTGGTTTTTTTTTTTTCTACGGCTTTCTCGAGAAAACCCTGGCTTTTAGAGTCTATTGGCTGAAAAAAAAAACGTTTTAACGGAAGTGAGCCTTTTTCTTCGTTCATTTGTCACAAAACCTCCTTTTATCCGATTCTTCTGGCTTCATGTATATTTTCTAAAAACTGGGTTTTCGTGGTTTTTTTTTACGCCTATTGCTCGAGAAAACCCTGGTTTCTATTTCTATCGGCTGAAAAAAAACCGTTTAACGGAAGTTTGAGCCTTTTTCTTCGTTCATTTGTCACATAACCTCTTTTTTATCCAATTTCGTGGCTTAATCTATATTTCTGAAAACTGGTGTTTTCGTTTTTCTACGGCTTTTTGCTCTAGAAAATTGATTTATTGTCTATCGGCCGAGAAAAACCCGTTTTTCCAGAATTTTTTGCCTTTTTATCCCCTTTCATAGGTCACAAAACCTCCTTTTTATATCGATTTCGTGGCTTCATCTATATTTTCTTTAAAAAACTGGTTTTTCGTTTTTTTGCTTTTTTCTCGATAAAACCCAGGTTTCTATGTCTATTGACTGAAAAAAAAACCGTTTTAACGGAAGTTTGAGCCTTTTTCTTCGTTCATTGTCCTCTTTTTTATCCAATTTTCGGGCTTCATCTATTTTCTGAAAAACTGTGTTTTCGTCGTTTTCTACGGCTTTTTGCTCTAGAAAATTTTTTATTGTCTATCGGCCGAAAAAACCGTTTTTCCAGAATTTTTTGCCTTTTTTCCCTTTCGTCACAAACCTCCTTTTTATCCTGATTTCGTGGCTTCATCTATTTTCTAAAAAACTGGTTTTTCTCGTTTTCTATGGCTTTTTCTCGAAAAACCCGGTTTCTATGTTACTGGGAAAAAAAACCGTTTTAACGGAAGTTTGAGCCATTTTTTATCCGATTTTGTGCTTCGTGTATTTTCTAAAAAAACTGGTTTTCGTGGTTTTTTTTAGGCCTATTGCTCGAGAAAACCCCGGTTTCTATTGTCTATGGCTGAAAAAAAACCGTTTTAACGGAAGTTTGATTTTCTTCGTTCATTTGTCACATAACCTCCTTTTTATCAATTTTCGTGGCTTCATCTATATTTCTGAAAAACTGTGTTTTCGTCGTTTTCTACAGCTTTTGCTAGAAAAATCTGATTTCTATTGTCTATCGGCCGAGAAAAAACGTTTTTCCAGAATTTTGAGCCTTTTTTTCCGGTTCATTGGTCAAAACCTCATTTTTATATCCGATTTGGTGGCTTCATCTATATTTTCTAAAAAACTGGGTTTTCGTCGTTTTTTTACGGCCTTTTGCTCGAGAAAACCCTGGTTTCTATTGTCTATCGCCGAAAAACCCGTTTTTAACGAAATTTTGAGCCATTTTCTCGGTTATATGTCACAAAACCTCCATTTTATATCCGATTTTCGTGGCTACATCTATATTTTCTAAAAAACTGTTTTCGTCGTTTCTACGGCCTTTGCTTGAGAACTCCTTGGTTTCTATTGTCTATCGGCTGAGAAAAACCGTTTTATCAGAAATTTGAGCCATTTTCTCGGTTCATTGGTCCCAAAACCTCCTTTTTATATCCGATTTTGGTGGCTTCATCTATATTTTCTAAAAAACACTGGGTTTTCGTCGTTTTTTACGGCCTTTTGCTCGAGAAAACCCTGGTTTCTATTGTCTATCAGCCGAGAAAAACCCTTTTTAACGAAATTTTGAGCCATTTTCTCGGTTCATATGTCACAAAATCTCCTTTTTATATCCGATTTTCGTGGCTTCATCTATATTTTTAAAAACCGGTTTGCGTCGTTTTCTACGGCCTTTTGCTTGAGAACTCCTTGGTTTCTAATGTCTATCGGCCGAGAAAAACCCGTTTTTCCAGAATTTTGTGCCTTTTTCTCTGTCATAGTCACTAAACCTCCCTTTTTATCCAATTTTCGAGGCTTCTTCTTTATTTTCAAAATTGGCTCAATTTTAAAGTGTTACGAATCTATTTTAAAGTTATTTTATATAAAAATAAACGGCTATGAATTCTATAATTTTCAAAACACGTTTTCAATTGTTTCTGGGGCCTAAATACTGAAGAATAGTCGATCGGAAACTCCGCGATGGGTTTTACGTTGAATGAGTGATGAGTTGGAAAATGAAATATCGGAAGTGACCACCACCGCGGGACTCCCATAAATATTTAGAGGTGACAAATGATCCACGTGTGAGGGGAGGTTGGGGAGGCGAAAGCCACGACAGATTTTACCTCATGTTGACTTCCACCACCCTTTGTTGTTTCTGTGTATGTCAACATTACCTACCCCACGTTATAACCTTTTCAAAACTTCCCTTTCAAAGATAATAAACTAAATGATTTCTCTTCAAATCATTGTTTTAAATTAAAAAAAATAAATAATTTATAAAAAAATGAAAGAATTTTCATTTTCTATATGCCTGGAAAAACCTTATTTAAATGCTTAAGGGGGACTAACTTGGCTATTTATTAGTACGTATAAAAACAGATTATCTAGAACTTTGTAAATAAAAAATAACTATACACATAATAGACAATATTTAAGGGTAATATTTAATTAATAAAAAAAACGTTTTATTAATATTTGGGGTTAGAATTCAAAAAGGCGATCGTTAGAAGGGTCGACAAATTATTAATGGGTGCCTTCAGGCGTACAATGGACGTATGTATTCTTTTTTTTGAAAGAAGACTCTAAAATGTTCTTTTGACTCGGGTTAGCCCTTCGGTTGAGAGGTGAGTAGACATGAAAGAAGCCCTTTTTTTCATCCTGAGACGCCCCAGCACGAGCCCTTACCTATATCCTCCCCTTTCATTTGTCAGCGCTTTTTTTTTTTTCTTCTTTTACGAAAGACTTACAAGTAGATTTACAGGATATTGCACAACTTACAAGGGTCTATTAGGAAGATTCTAAACTAGAAATAATGCGGAGATCTTATCCAAAATGCCATTACGCCATTTTAAACGCTAACGGATTTCCAAACTCCAGAAATGACAACTTTATTCTAGGTTTTAAAAAACGAAATTTTGAAGAAGTTGAAAGCTTTAACCACTGCAAGCCTGATTTTAGCTTTACCAATGAGACGTTATTGTACTACCCACCATGTTCGTTTTTAAGGGAAAGGGTCTTTAAGGACCCGTGGAGGTTGTCCTTCTTGCCGGCCATTTCTTTAGCCGGTGAACAAGAATGTAAGGAGGGCGATTTTGAATTTCGAAAAAATGGCGTATGTCTGTTTGAAATTTTAAAAAATTCGCTGCGGCCAAACCGTAATCCGATTTTCACCCAATTTCACCAATTACTCCTTATATTTTTTAAGAATTTTTGGTGTAAAAAAAATTGCCACTTTTTATTATTATTTTTTTTATAGGGAGAAATTTCATACTTCTACCCATTACGAGAGGCACATCCCTAGGCCAAAAAGCCCATTATTTCTACCCTGATAATTTTTTGAAAAAACTCGGAAAATTGAAAAAAAAAAACTCGGAAAATTTTTCGAAAAAAAAAGGAAAATTTTTTGAAAAAAAAAAAAACTTCCTCACCCTTATACTTCCCCTCCCTTAATACTTCCCTCCTTATACTTCCCTTCCCGAACCGTTGGATGATTTTCACCTTTTTACCAAAGACTCCTTATATTTCTGCAAATTTTCGGTGTAAAAAAATTATCATTTTTTTTTAACGTTAATTATCATTTTAGTTGGGAGGAATTTCGTACTTCCACCCGGTACGAGAGGGGCCTCTCTTGGGCAAAAATCCCATTATTTCTACCTTGATACTTGGAAAAAAAAATTCTCCCTCCGTTATACTCCTCCTTTATCCATCCCTCTCCGTTATACTTCCCCCTCCTTTGCACTTCCCGATCCGTTATACTTCCCCTCCTTTACACTTCCCCTCCGTTATACTTGCCCTCGTTATACTTCCCCTCCTTTTACTTGCCCTCCGTTATACTTCCCCCTCCTATATTTTTACTTCTCTCTAGGGAAGTTTTCTTTGGAAGCTCTTCAAACTAGTACTTCTACCTACCTCGATACTCACTTTTATTTATCTTCCTCTATTTTAATTAAAATTCAAGTTTTCTATTATTAGTGAATACTCGAAGCTCTATCAAAGCTGTATTAAAATCATTTCTTTCGTTATACTTCCCCGCCTTTATACTTCCCTCTCCGTTATACTTCCCCCTCCTTTATACTTCCCCTCATTTGCACTTCCCTCTCCGTTATACTCCCCTCTTTAATACTTCCCCCTCCTAAATTGTTACTTCTCTCTAAGGAAGTTTTCTTTGGAAGCTCTTCAAACTAGTACTTCTCTACCTATCTCGATACTCACTTTTATTTATCTTCCACTATTTTTAATTAAAATTTAACTTTTTCTATTATTCGTGAATACTCGAAAGCTGTATCAAAGAGATATTAAAATCAAGGAAATTATCGCGTGGGAATAATTGTTAACTTATCTACCTACAACTGTGGGGGATTTTCAACTCATAATAGCAGTCGTAATAGCAGCATATTTTAACATATAAAACATGAAAAATAACACGGAAAAAGCGTGTCATTTACGATAATATCATCAATTTTTAATGTTAAAAATAAAAAATAATTTTTAAATTGCTCAGAAAAAAAAAAGCTTTCGTCGCCGAAAAGCCTTTCGGATTTAAATTAAAATACAGGGGTCCGGAAACACATGGCAAGCGTCTAGGAGAGCGTTAAAAAGTGGTTTTACGAAAAAAAGTTAAATGTAAACCCCCTTAATTTAAATCAAAGAATTTGATGGTGTAGTTTAAAATCCGCCTGGATATACAGGGTGTCCCAGACACAACCTAACTTCGTTATTTCAAATGAGAACCCCTATTTTTATTTCAGATTCGTAATCTACGCAAAATTTCAAGTAGATTTGAGTACTCATATGACAATTTTGGACAACTTTTAAAAAATGTCAAAATTTAGCGTTTTTTGCGCTAAAATCCGTTAAAATTGACCTAGGAGACTCGTTTTTTTTTTAATTCCACTTATTTTTTCCCGAAGAATCCAACTGTCTCAAATTTGAGCATCTTCGCATTCTGCATCACGAGATTTCGTCGCTAATGGCCTTTTTTCAAGTTAGAACCCAAATTTTTAGTTCAGAAATGAAAATTAGCACTTGTTGAAAGGAATTTTTCTTTCGGACCACAAATTTTGAAAGAGCTACAGCGTCTTTTGTGTTAAGCATCAAAAATTAAAATTCCGTTAACAAATCGCTAATTTCCATTTTTGAAGTATGGAATTTGGAGTTAAACTTGAAAAAAGGCCATTAGCGACGAAATCTCGTGATGCAGAATGCGAAGATGCTCAAATTTGAGACAGTTGGATTCTTCGGGAAAAAATAAGTGGAATTAAAAAAAAACGAGTCTCCTAGGTCAATTTTAACGGATTTTAGCGCAAAAAACGCTAAATTTTGACATTTTTAAAAGTTGTCCAAAATTGTCATATGAGTACTCAAATCTACTTGAAATTTTGCGTAGATTACGAATCTGAAATAAAAATTGGGGTTCTCATTTGAAATAACGAAGTTAGGTTGTGTCTGGGACACCCTGTATATCCAGGCGGATTTTAAACTACACCATCAAATTCTTTGATTTAAATTAAGGGGGGTTTACATTTAACTTTTTTCGTAAAACCACTTTTTAACGCTCTCCCAGACGCTTGCCATGTGTTTCCGGACACCCTGTATATTAACGATTGATTAGTGAAGGATTTACGATGGGAGAAAATGTCCAAATGTGGTAAAGAGAATTAGACATTTTCAACTTGAGATTGAGCTTCAGCGAATGGAATTTCGTATACAAAGCAATTTAATAAGGGACAAGGGAAGTGTCATGTGTCGTACACTTCAAGGATAATAATTAATTAACCTTTGTTAAACGACAACAACTTAACAATCGGGATAGGAAGTTCAATGCGGGATTATTCAAAGGGTTTATTAAATTAAAGATCAAAGTAAAGCTTATATCCTCTTAAAAAAAGAGACTTTTATGTTTAAAAATGTGTAAAATATATTTTTTTTAAAGAGGGAAAAGTTAATTTTATTGAAGATCGTACGTCAGTCTTTTAATTACGTCCGTAAAGAAATTAGGCCGTAATTCACATGTCACGTGGCTCAGGTAATTTAAATGGAGCAATTTAAGGCTTTTACTCTTGGGGTCTGCCTTTCGAAAAGGACGAAGGGTTTTAAGGGTGATTTCGGCGAATGTTTCACGATGTTAGGGGGAGGGAGTGGGTCAGTGAATTAGTGGGTTACTTTTTGTAAGGGAAGCACGTCCCGAGCTCTGGGGTTTGTTGTTAGGTACCTACCCCTAGGTATCTACTCATTGTACAATTTAAAGTATTCCTTCTTTTTATTAATTTTTACCTTTCTTGTTCTCAATTTTCTTCTAAAAACACAATTAAGTAACAAAAATACGGGTTTGAAGAGCATCCAACGAAAACTTCCTTAAAGAGAAGGAACAGTATAGGAGGGGAAGTATTAAGGAGAGGGAAGTACAATTAAGGAGGGGAAGTATTACGAAGGCGAAATTACTAAGGAGGGAGAAGTATTAAGGAGTGGGAAGTATTACGGAAGGAAATTATTAAGCAGGGGGAATATAACGGAGGAGAAGTTTAGGGAGGAAGTATAACGGAGAAGTTTCGGGAGGGGAAGTATAACGGATAAGTTTAGGGAGGGGGAAGCATAACGGAGATGTTTAGGGAGGGGAAGCATAACGGAGAAGTTTAGGGAGGGGGAAGCATAACGGAGAAGTTTAGGGAGGGGAAGCATAACGTAGAAGTTTAGGGAGGGAAAGTATAACGGAGAAGTTTAGGGAGGGGAAGTATAACATAGAAGTTTTGGGAGGGGGAAGTATAACGGAGAAGTTTAGGGAGGGGAAGTATACGGATACGTTTAGGGAGGGGGAAGTATAACGGAGAAGTTTAGGGAGGGGAAGTATAAAGGGGGATGTACAAAAGAGAGGAAGTACAAAGAGAGAGGAAGTATAATTTCAAGCATTTAGTTATTTTTCAAATGTTTTTTTCCGCCGAAAAATTTTCAAAGTTATTTTTTCAATTTTCCCACCGAAAAACGTTCAAAGTTATTGTTTCAATTTTTTTCGTCGAAAAATTTTCAAATTAGGTACAATTTAAAAAAAATTTTTTAGTATCAAGGTAGAAATAAAGGGCTTTCTACCCAAGGGATGCATCTTTCGCAAAGGGTGGAAGTATCAAATTTCTTCCAGCTAAAAAAAATTTTTTTTTTAAATATAAGGAGTATTTGGTGAAATGTTGATGAAAATCGGACCAACGCAACGGTTCGGCCGCTGCGCAGTTCTTAAAATTTCAAACAGACATATCTCCGCCATTTTTTAGAAATTCAAAAATTGCCCTCGTTCATTCTCGTTCACGGGCAAAAGAAATTTGTGTGAAAATTTGGTGAAAATCGTTGAAAACTGTGGTCGTAAGGAGTTCCCGAAAAAAATGCACCACAGACAAAGTTGAGATCGGTAAAGATCAATATTCGATTTTACCCTCTGGGGCCAAGAAGACCCTTCTCCAAAGTCTGACGTTGGAGGGTATCACAATAACTTCTCTAAGTTAAAAGGTGATAATTTTCAGCTTGAAATGATAAAGACTAAAAAAGACCAATAAAGCATTTTTCTATTAGCTTAAAAAAAAGTTGATTAAAGTTGTCTATCATTCGGATTACTTTGGGATAATATAAATTGAATCTGTAAACAAACGAGGTCCACTTGAGCGACGAGATCCTCGTCCAATTCGAAGTTAGCAAAGTCACCCAATTAAAGGGGACGCTCAAAGTGGGCTCCCTCTCCACCCCATCGCCCTTCCACGATCCCTTTTTCCCTTTTAATAAGGCTTATTAATTGGCCCAGTGGAGTTTAGCCGCAGGACTCTTGTTCCGCATATGAATGGCTATTCCGTACCCCTTCCCTACACCAAACATAAAGTCCTTTATATCCTAAAGGCCGTTTGTAATCGGATTAATTTGAATATACTGCAACTAAAAGATTATTCCTCCGTTTTTATATCACTAAAAATTATTCCAATTAGTAAGTTTTGCTTACTCTTGTAGCCTTATGCCCACTCGACATCTCATATACAGGTGACTACTTATGGCTCATTAGAAACAATTTTTATTAAACTGCAGGAGAAGAAAAGAATAGAAAAAATATCTCCATTTGGATTCGAACCTACGACCTTCAGGTTCAATGCCCAACAGTCTACCAAGCTATGGAAGCTGGTCGATGTGCCTTCGATTCTTTTGACGTTGGGCGAGTTTCTTTTCTGGAACGTTAATTTTTTCGGTTTTTTTGCCTGTATCTCCAAAGTGGTACGTAATAAACGAAAAATGTCTTAGTTAAAAAGAAGATGACTAAATGTCCTACAAATTTGATTTAACAAAATGTTTTGTACAACCAACCGCGCTCAAGCTACTAGGCGGCGAAAAAAAAAAAACGACAAAAAATTTGGCGTTGAAGCGGACTTTTCTAGGTTTTTCGACTTTATCTTCAAAACGGTACTTCGTAGGTGAAAAATGTATAACATAAAAAAGATCTCATGAAATTATCTACAAGTTTGACTTAATCAACTTCATTGCATATTCGGCAGTATCCGAGCTGCAAGCCGCTGAAAAAAGGAAAACCATTTTTTTACCGAAGCACCCAGGGTGTGGGAGGAAGTTAAACTTGAATTTTTTGCGGTTTTTTGCTTTATCTCCAAAACGGTACGTCATACACGAAAATGTATTAGTTAAAAATGAAAGATGACTTAATTTCCTACAAGTTTGACCTGAAAAATGTTTTGTAGGACCAACTGCGCTCGAGCTACGAGACTTCGAAAAATAGCCAAAAAACCGACTTTGGCCTTGGGCGTAGAAGCTTGACTTTTCTAGGTTTTTCAACTTATCTTCAAAATAGTACGTCGTAGGAGAAAAATGTATATAATAGAAAAGAACTCATTAAATTTTCTACAAATTTGACGAAATCAACTTCATTGCATAATCGGCCGTATTCGAGCTTCAAGCCGGTGGAAAAAGAAAAACGATATTTTTTTTACCGAAGCACCCAAGGTGTGGGAAGCAGTTAAACTTGAATTTTCTGCGCTTTTTGCTTGTATCTCCAAACGTACGTCCTAGACGAAAAATGTTTCAGTTAAAAAAGGAAGATGACTTAATTTCCTACAAATTTTACCTAATAAAATGTTTCGTACGACTAACTGCGCTCGAGCTACGAGGCCGCGAAAAACGCAAAAAAACCTACTTTGGCCTTAGGGCGTAGAAGCTTGACTTTCAAGCTTGTTTTCTCGGTTTTTCTTGTATCTTCAAAACAGCACGTCGGTGAAAAATGTTTAGAATAAAAAAGAAGCTCATTAAATTTTCTACAAATTTGACGAAATCAACTTCATTGCATAATCGGCCGTATCGAGCTGTAAGCCGGTGTAAAAAGGAAACTATTTTTTTTTACCGAAGCCCTGGAAGTTAAACTGATTTTCTGCGTTTTTGCTGTATCTCCAAAACTGTACGTCATAGACGAAAAATGTTTTGTTAAAAAAGAAGATGACTTAATTTCCTACAATTTTACCTAATAAAATGTGTTGTACGACCAACTGCGCTCGAGCTACGAGGCCGCGAAAAACAGCAAAAAACCTACTTTGGCCTTAGGGCGTAGAAGCTTGACTTTTCTAGGTTTTTCGATTGTATCTTCAAAACAGCACGTCGCACGTGAAAAATGTTTAGAATAAAAAAGAAAGCTCATTAAATTTTCTACAAATTGACGAAATCAACTTCATTGCATAATCGGTCGTATTCGAGCTGTAAGCCGGTGAAAAAAGGATAACCATATTTTTTTTACCGAAGCCCCTGGAAGTTAAACATGATTTTTCTGCGTATTTGCTTGTATCTCCAAAACTGTACGTCATAGACGAAAATGTATGTATTTGTTAAAAAAGAAAGATGACTTAATTCCTACAAGTTTGACCTAATAAATGTGTTGTACGACCAACTGCACTCGAGCTACGAGGCCGCAAAAACAGCAAAAAAACCTACTTTGGCCTTAGAGCGTTGAAGCTGACTTTTCTAGGTTTTTCGATTGTATCTTCAAAACGGCACGTCGCAAGTGAAAAACTTATTAAATAAAAAAGAAAGATCATTAAATTTTCTACAAATATGACAAAATCAATTTTATTGTATAATCGACCGTATCCGAGCTGCAAACCGTTGAAAAAAGGAAAAAAAAAAAAAAAAAAAAAATCTTTTGTTATTTCTGAAACATTTTACAGCCGCCATTTTCGTCCGATTTTCACCAAATTTTCACAGAATCATCCTTTGTAGTTATCTTCTAATTGCTGTAAAAGTTAGCTTCCTACATCACCTTTACTGTTAATTACAAGAAGACTCAAACAAAATTTTTACTTGCCAACCATTATGGTCAATGGGCAGAAACATCGAAATAATAAATTACGAATTCGTGATCCAGTGCTGTCCCATTATGTTCCAAACCAGATTTTATATGATTTATGATCCCTTTTTACGTTCGGCACTCTTCCAAACGAGTTATTGCCTTACAAGCGATTATATTAGGATAAACAGAAAAAAAACACAAAATTTTTTAAACAATTTAACTGTGTGCTCTAAAAAATAATAAAAGTCGTGGAGCTGTTGATAAAAATTTAAAACTCTTCTTCAACCTATACAGCAAGCTATAAACTGAGTATTACACTCTAGACGACCTTTTGCGAGGGAGAAAAAATAGGATTTATGTATGTATTAAAAACGAGGCAATGATTTCAATTTGGGTCCGGTATAAAAGTGCCATAAAAACAAGAGCGAAGTGGGGTCCTGGATTATGGAAATCAGGTGGCTTCGGTTTCGGCTGTGTTTGTTTGTCTCTGTGTCTACCTTTCCATTCGGATACAATTTTGTTTGGATCGTTCCCAGAGGCGGGAAAGATACATACCAAGTAGGGACGTATTGAGAAGGACCTTTCCTTTTTTTTCTCACGCTTGAAATTGTTTAAATTTAGTTTTATGTATCAATTTCAAGTGTAGAAAGGGTTCATTTGTCAAACGATATTAATGAAGAAAGAGCCCTTTCAGAGTAAGAAACCTCCCACGTTTCTTTCAAGGCATCCGGTTTACTTGCCGTTGCCACTAATGGCTCCAGCGTCATCTCAACATCTGCGCCCCGACCTCCACAAATAACTTTGATTTTCATTTTATCCCTCCCTTCCCCTCCATGTCAACCGAGACGTATTTCGGCTTCTTTACGACGCGAAAAAAAAATCTCTACTGCGAAAAAAAAAAGTTAATAAAGTTTTCTTGTTTCACGCGTGGGATTTTCACATGCTAAACATTTATTAGAAATAGTTGCCGAATAATTTAAGACTTTTTATGTTATTCTTTAAACTTTAAAATACAGAGTTTTGATTTTTTTAAACTTACTTAAAGAAGTTATTGTGATACCCTCCAAAGTCGGGTTTTTGGGGAAGGGTCTTCCAGACCCGGAGGGTCAATTGGATCTTTACCAACTTTGTCTATGGTGCCGGCCGTCCGTCCGTAGCATTTTTTTCCGGAACACTTTACGGCCACAGTTTTCAACCGATTTTCACCAATTTTCACACAAATTTCTCTAGACGGTGAACAAGATTTTTGAATTTCGAAAAATGGCGGAGATATGTCGGTTTGAAATTTTAAAAATTCGCTGCTGCCGATTTTCACCAAATTTTTACCAATTACTCTTATATTTTTAAGAATTTTTGTTGTAAAAAAAATTATCATTGTTTTAGGTACATTAATTATTATTTTTGTAGGGAGAAATTTCATACTTCCACCCGTTACAAAATAGACCTCCCTTGGGCACTAATCCCATTATTTCTACCTGGATACTTGAAAAATTTTGGAAAAAAAAAACTTCTTCCTCCGTTATACTTCCCTCTCCTTTGTAGTTTCCCCTTCGGTTATACTTCCCCTCCCCAATTCTTCCCCTCCCATATACTTCCGCTCCGTTATACTTCCCCCTCCCTTATACTTTTCCCTCCATTGTACTTCCCCCTCCTTTATACTTCATCTCCCTTATACTTCCCCCTCTTTATACTTCCCCTTCCTATATTTTTACTTCTCTTTAAGGAAGTTTTCTTGGAAGCTCTTCTAACTGGTAATTTTTTATTTTAAATAAGCAAAGATTACGAAATAACTAATGATCAACATCTTAAAATAAATGTTTGGAGATCGTTATTGAGTTTGAAGTTTGTAATGACTTAATGAGCCATCATTATTAACAAGGTTTACTGTAAAACTTGAAACGCACATTTTAATCTTTGTACCGCAGAAAGAGAAGAGTGCTTTCATAAATATAAAACTATCCTGTTAGCAGAGAGGTTTAATTAAAAATGAGCGAAACTGCGACACCGCTTGCGTCGAAATCCGTCGTAATTAATAACCTTCAATATTTTATCAATGGAGAATCTATGTGCGGGAGTGTTTTCTGGTATTGGAAGGATTTGTCAGGGATATGGCCGGAGCAGATGTTGAGAACGGTCGATGTTTCTTTCAGTCGGGCAACATACGTTCGCCAATAAACAACCGCTAGAGATCTGAATGAGCTTTTATAAAATATTTATTTATAGGAAGTAAATATTTTCTGCTTTAAAGAAAGGACGTGTTGTACATAGAGTTAGCCGCTAAACTCGTAGAATAAGCAACTTGAATCCCTGGAGTCTTCTTGTGAAACGTGCCAGGATAATACAACGGGATTAAAACATGTTGTACTAATTTTTTAAATTCTTTCTTTGGAGTTCACTGCCTTTTCACTAAGAAGAATTTTAGGTTTTTTACTCTCTCTGAAATGATGTTGTTGTGATACCCTCGATAGATAGTTTCCAGGAAGGAGTCTTCTAATTAAACAAAAACTGAGAGACTTTGCCTCGATTTTGAGTGAATTTTTGTTTTGAATCTTTCAGAAAGAAAGTTACTGTGATACCCTCGATAAATGTTTTTTTTTTTCAGGAAGAGTTTGTCTAATGTACTGAAAACGGAGAACTTTGACTCGATATTTGTGAATTTTGGTTTCAACTCTCTCAAAAAGAAAGCTATTGTGATACCCTCGATAGATGGTTTCCAGGGAGGTGTCTTCTATTTAACCAAAAACTGAGAAACTTTGCCATGTTGAATCTCTCCGAAAGAAAGTTACTGTGATTCCCTCTATAGATGTTTTTTTCAGGAAGAGTTTTAGTTTTTAGGTTTTTAAGGCTAAAAAGTGAAGTTGCTGTGGTACCCTCGATTGAACGTTTTCAGGAAGATTTTTTATAGTGGTACCTACTGAAAACGGACAATCTTTGACTCGATTTTAATGAATTTGGTTTTGAATCTTTCGGAGAGAAAGTTACTGTGATACCCTCAATAGATTCTTTATAGGAAGGGGTCGCCTAGTTGCTTGAAAAACGAAGAAACTTTTATTCGATTTTTAGAGAATTTGGTTTTAACCCTCTCAAAAAGAAAGTTATTGTGATACCCTCGATAGATGGTTTTTAGGAGGAGTTTAGTAAATTTTAGGTTTTTAAGGCTAAAAAGTGAAGTTGCTGTGATACCCTCGATAGATGGTTATCAGGAAGAGATTTTCTACTTAACTGAAATGGAGAAACTTTGATTCGATTTCTCATTCTCTAAAAGAAAGTTATTACTATACCATCGATAGATGGTTTTCAAGAAGGTGTCTTATAGTTGACAGAAATTCGAAGAAACTTCAACTCGGTTTTTACAAAAATTAGGTTTCAACTCTCTCTCTCTCAAAATAAGGTTATTGTGATACCCTCCGGTTTCAACTCTATCAAAAAGAAGTATTGTGATAGCCTCGATAGATGGTTTTGAGGAAGTTGTCTTCTAATTAATTAAAAAACGAAGAAACTTTATCTCGATTTTTAGTGAATTTCGGTTTCAACTCTCTTAAAAAGAAAGTTACTGTGATACCCTCGATAGATGGTTTTCAGGAATGTGTCTTCTACTTAACTAAGTAGGTACTAGTCTGGAGCTGGCCCCGACGGGAACTTCCTTAAAGAGAAGTAACAATATAGGAGGGGGAATTATAACGGAGGGGGAAGTATAACGGAGGGGGAAGTTTAAAGAAAGAGAAGTGTAACGGAGAAGGAAGTTTAAAAAAAAAATTTCAAATTATTGGGTTTTTTTAAAGTTTTTTTGTTTGTTTAAATTTTCAGTTTTTTAGAATTCTTTTTTTTTCGACACTTCTTCGAAGTATCAAGGTAGAAATAATGGGCTCTTTGGCCTAGGGATGTGCCTCTCGTAAAGGGTAGAAGTATGAAATTTCTCCCTTCTAAAAAAAAATAATTAAAAAGTGGCAATTTTTTACGCCAAAAATTCTTAAAAATATAAGGAGTAATTGGTGAAAATTTGGTGAAAATCGGATTAACGGTTCGGCCGCAGCACATTTTTAAAATTTCAAACAGACATATCTCCGCCATTTTTTCGAAATTCAAAAATCGCTCTCGTTAGTTTATTTTTCACGACTAAGCCAAATTTGGTGAAAATCGGATGAAAATTGTTGCCGTAAAGTGTTCCGGAAAAAAATGCTACGGACGGCCGGCCGGCCGGCCGGCACCACAGACAAAGTTGAGATCGGTAAAGATCAATATTCTATTTGACCCTCCGGGGTCTGGAAGACCCTTCCCCAAAAACCCGACGTCGAGGGTATCGCAATAACTTCTTTAAGGTTAATTATTTAACCTTAAGTCTAATTTATCTTATTATCGTTAAAAACGAAGAAACTTTATTTCGATTTTGAGTGATTTCTGTTTCAATTCTCTCAAAAGAAAGTTATTGTGATACCCTCGATAGATGGTTTTCCGTAAGGGGTCTCCTAATTAATTTAAAAACGAAGAAACTTTCGATTTTTAGTGAATTTCGGTTTCAACTCTCTTAAAAAGAAAGTTATTATAATCCCTCGATAGATTGTTTTCAGAAAGGGGTTTTCTAGTTAACTAAAAACGAATAACTTTATCTAGAATTTTAATGAATTTCGGTATTATAATTGACAGAAATTTCGAAGAAACTTTTACTGGATTTTTACTAAAAGGTTTCAACTCTTTCAAAAACAAAGTTATTGTGATACCCTCGATAGATGGTTTTCAGGAAGGGTTTTGAGTTCGAAGGAAGAAAAGAACCTTCAAGTAGAGAATTATTTTTTAAATTCATTTTTTAATAAACCCGATCATAACCCAGGAGTCATTAAATTAATCACAATATGAAGGGTACGAGAAATGAAGACTGGAGGGAAATTCCTCATATTATTGGCGTTCCAACTGCGATCCCAGTTATAACCCCTCAAAAGGGAATATATATTGCATATTATGCTGAATGAAAGGTACGCAATATGTGGCGAGATGCGAATGATATAAAAAGAAAAAAAAATTTAAATTAAAAAACACTACATTCAACTTTAATTAATTTTCATCCGAGTAATTCTTCACGGAGAAATAACAATTCCCTTGAAAGGAGGGTATAGAAACGGCTAATATTAACAGTAATATATTTTAGAGTTTCTACCTTTTACAAACACTTTTCCTCAATAAATATCTGGGCCTTTCTTCCTTTTTTTTTTCTTTTATACTATTATCCTCCCTTGTTTTTCTTTTGTCGGAATTTCCATCGTTTGTTTTGTGGTTTTGAAAACCTCCAGTGGTCTTGAAATCTGCTTTTGATCAGCTGGATGCGATAGTTTTGATTTTATGTGGAAAGATTATGTCATACGCTTCGCCGAGAGCAGAAAGTATTAATTGCCCTTTTGATGAAAGCTTCTGTCCTCCTTGTATCTCAAAGTTTAAACTAACTTCATTATACGTAGTTCCATTATTCCTCCTGATACAAGACAATCTCAAGCTGATCAATGCCCAGCAAAGCCTCTTGTATTAATTATTTCGATAATAACAAAATTGCCCGGAGGGATATCAACTTTGACATGCTGTATCAAAAGCTACATCCCCCGAGGTACAATATATTAAACAAAAAAAATTAAACTTTTATATTTAAATGAATAAAGGTCGTTTTGAAAAGTTTTGAGGATCAAGGGAGCCGTACAAAAGTCAAAAGTTTTAATTGAATATTATGTATTCTGACGCTAATGAATATGAAGAGGTCAAACAATTTTGAGTAAATCAGGTATGTATATTATGCTTTCAATTAGACTTCGGGAAGATTCAAAGTTTCCTTGTAGATCACACAGACCATTAAGCCGAGCTTGGCCAAGTCCAATTTCAGAGTTCTGCACGAAATTATCAACCAAAGATGTTCAAACAACTTTTTTGAAGATCCCTAGAGTCATCAAACACCCATTTTATTTGATTTAAGGGGACTGACTGTTTTACGCCAGAAGGAGATGGAGGAAAAGGAGGCTATGTCAACAAATCGCCGAATCCAGCTCCTTCTCGAGGGAGGTAGACGCGTCTCCCACCTGCAGCAGGGAAGGGATTTAGGTGACCAGGTGGGGAGAGGGAGGAGCCGGACTCGGCGATCTGCTGATTTCGGCTCACTTTTCTCCAACTTCAACTGGCGCAGAACCGGCCACATTTAGTAATCTTGATTTTAAGTTTTTCTCGGATTTTTGGCCAAAATTACCTGCTACACTTCTGCCTGAAAACCAGTATCTATCTGTTCTTTACATTTCGATGCCAGTTTAAAGAAATTATGCTTTCAAATAGACTTCGGGAAGATTCAAAGTTTCCTTGTAGATCACACAGACCATTAAACCCAGCTTGGCCAAGTCCAATTTCCGAGTTATGCACGAAATTATCATCCAAAGACGTTCAAACAACTTTTTTGAAGATCCTGGGAGCCATCAAACAACCATTTTACTTTATTTACGGGGACTGACTGTTCTACGCTAGGTGGAAATTGAGGAATAGGAAGCGAAGATGGCAGATTAGGAGAATCCAGCTTCTAGAGAGAGGTAGAGGCGTCCCCCACCAGCAGCGGGGAAGGGATTCAGGTGACCAGGTGGGGAGAGGGAGGAGCTGTACGATGCGTTCTGCTGACCCTCATTTTTCTCCACCTCCAACTGGCGCAGAACCGGCCATATTAACTACTCCTGGTTTTAAGTTTTTCTCAGATTTCTGAGCTCTTTCCTTCTGCCTGAAAATCGGTATCTATCTTTTAAAAACAAAGGTTTAAAAATTGGATATATTTGAAGAAAATTCTGAAAGGGCATGGGGCAAATGAGGTCGAGCAAACAAGAATTTCTGGAAATCCCTTGAAATAAACCAACAATACTACCACTTTATAAATCCCGATCCCGAGTTAACTTAATTTCTCCTTTTTACAGACCTTCCCACATAATGCCAAAGATTTTCTTTATCCTTCCTTTTAAGGAGGAAAAAAAGGCTCCGTCAACCCCTTCAAGTGGGGAATGGGAAAATAATAAAAATGCTTTGTAAGAGAGGGTAATTTCAACATCTTTTTTAAAAAGATGACATAATAAAAAAAAAGGTTTGAATTTTTTTAAACAATAAAATGTTTTAAAGCAATTTGTCAAATGAGATTTTCCAGGAATGGGAACAAAGCGTTGACGATGACAAACGAGAGACATTTCTGATAACAACTGTTATCATTACTTCGCTTTTCAACGTAGATGGGAGTATAGACAAAAAAGCCAATTTACGGTTTCAAAACTTTGGTTTTTGAGTTTTCTCAATCGTTTATTCATTTTCATTACGGGCGTTTTTAAACGCTGTGCAAACTCAGAGAAAAATTAAAAAAAAAAAGTTTTTTCCTCTCTACCGCTCCATGACTTGTCCGAATCAACCCTTTCGTCATTCCAGTCCAACTGGTACGGTCGTTTAGATGACGTCATTTTTTATAAAAGAGGGTCGGGCACCCCTTTCGCTTTTTAACCGAGAGAAACAACTATTGATTAAATATCGTTGCTCTGTCAGTTCAATAAAAGTGATGTCACTACTGTTAAGATTAAAATGACAAAAGTGAAAAATTGGATCTCTGTTTTTAAACGTAGCTGCCACAGTATAAAAAGGGGTTAATCTGCCGAAAATCGAGGAAAACGGCAAAAAATAATAGCTTTGTTCCAACCGCAGTTTGAAACTCCTGGAGCATGCGCAGAAGGATTTGGACGTCAAGTTTTGGGTTTTTGACGGAAAAACGGTTTGTAAGTTTGACATCCAAATCCTTCTGCGCATGCTCCAGGAGTTTCAAACCAGTTTCAAACTGCAGTTCGAACAAAGCTTATATCGTCAAAGGCGCATTCTCGTTCTAATAAAAGTTAAAAATTCCTAATAAAGATTTTTCCTCCCTGAAAGAACGAAAGAATTTCTGTAAATCGATAACTAAAATTGGCTTTTCCGTCAAAAAACTGAGGAAAACTCAGGAAAATTCGGTTTTTGAGGGTTTTTGGTCAAACGAGGTAGGATCGAAAAATCCGATTTATCCGACCTTTTCATTGGAAGACTGAGACCAAAAACCTAGTAAAAATAAAGTACCTCGGCTGCAAGAACATAAGAATTTCTTTACATCAAGACAAATTTATACCTAAAACGGGCTTTTCTATCGAGAAAACTCAGGAAAATCCGGTTTCTCGGAGGTTTTTTTTGGTCAAAAGAGGTAGACCTTTCCTTGGGAAAGCTGAGAGCAAAAACCAAGTAAAAATATAGTAACTCGGCTGCAAGAACAATAGAATTTCTTTAAATCAAGATAAAATTCATACCTAAAACGGTCTTTTCCTGTCGAGAAAACTCAGAAAAACTCAGGAAAATTCAGTTTTTTAGTACAAATGAAGAAGGAAAAGCCCAAAACCCTTATTACAAAGCAGTTTCTCCCCTGAAAGAATAAGAAAACGGGCGATATTAAATTGAGCTAATTAACTTCCTTAAAGAAGTTATTGCGATACCCTCGACGTCGGGTTTTTGGGGAAGGGTCTTCCAGACCCCGGAGGGTCAAATCGAATATTGATCTTTACCGATCTCAACTTTGTCTGTGGTGCCGGCCGGCCGTCCGTAGCATTTTTTTCCGGAACACTTTACGGCCACAATTTTCATCCGATTTTCACCAAACTTTCACCAAAATTTCATTAGCCGGTGAAGAAGAATGTAACGAGGGGGATTTTGAATTTCGAAAAAATGGCGGAGATATGTCTGTTTGAAATTTTAAAAAATTCGCTGCGGCGGAACCGTTAATCCGATTTTCATCAAATTTTCACCAATTACTCCTTTATTTTTTAAGAATTTTTGGTGCAAAAAAATTGCCACTTTTTAATTACTATTTTTATTAGTAGGGAGAAATTTCGTACTTCTACCCTTTACGAGAGCCACATCCCTAGGCCAAAGAGCCCATTATTTCTACCTCGACACTTAAAAAATTTTTCGAAAAAAAGAACTTAAAAATTTTTCAAAAAAAAAAAAATAAATAAAAAAGAAAAAAAGAAAAAAAACCCGGAAAATTTTTCGAAAAACTACTTCCCCCTCCATTATACTTCACCCTCTGTTATACTTTCCCCTTCCTTATACTTTCCCCTCCGTTATACTTCCCCCTCCGTTATACTTCCCCCTCCGTTATACTTCCCCTCCCATATTATACTTCCTACTCCGTTATACTTCCCCTCCGTTATACTTCCCCCTCCGTTATACTTCCCCCTCCGTTATACTTCCCCTCCCACATACTTCCACTCCGTTATACTTCTCCTCCCATATACTTCCCCCACCTATATAGATACTTCTCTTTAAGGAAGTTCCCGTCGGGGCCAGCTCCAGACTAGTACTTTTTTATTCTGATCCGGGGTCTCTAAATCATCTTAATCTAGTTGAGACAAAATTCATGCCAAAACTATAATAAGTTATCGAAAAAAGTGAGTTAAGTAAAAGTTGCTCAAAATTGAGCGCAGAATCGATTAAAAACATAGGGTTTCCATTTAAAATAACGAAGTTAGCACCTCTCTGCGACACCCTGTATACCACAATAAAGTTGCTGTTCCACTCTAGCTGGGACAACCTGCATATTTTCCTAGTTGGCTCGAACGTTTAAGTAAAGCGGCTGGCTCAATTTAATATTCTACTTTAGTAGCCGTTAGTTTTTTCTCAATTGGCTCAATTTTACAGCAGGTAAAAATTTTGGTAAAAGAATTGGCTATATTCAATATCGCCAGAGAAAACCTTCCTATATCAGGAAAAAATATGATTCCTCCGGAATGAGCCCAAAAACCTGCTGAAAAGAAATTGTTTTTTGCCGAAATAGCTAGAAAATCAAGGTAAATCGGGACAAATGAGGACCTTTCCGTCGAAAATAGAGGAATGCCCCAAAAAATCCTGAAAACAAAGGTTTTTCGGCATTTAGAACAAGGAAAATGCCAAAAACTTTATAAGTTTGAGTTTTTTTTTACCCGCTTTAATATAAATGCTCAAAAAACTACGATAAGAGAGTAATCCCCCTTGAAAATCCAATCAACCATACTGAAAAAAATGCCATGAAATTCAAATCCTGAGTGGCATTTATTCGATTTATGTTGTTCCCAATTTTAAACCATCTGAACGAGATGAGAATTTATAAAATTCAGGCATCAACGAAGAAAATTTTTCCCATCCTATAAGAGAAATTCACATTCTTGACGTACTTCATAAGCAAAATTAACACAATTTACATTCTCCACCCGTGAAGAAAGAAAAAAAAAATTGTGTTAGAAAAACTTTCATATTTTAAAGTATAAACAATTTTATTATAATTTTAAGTCACTTTAATCTTCTGTAGCGTAGGAAGGGTAATTTGTCATTTTGAACATTTTAATTTAAGCGATCTTTTTACCTCAGAGGGTGTTTTTAATGAGAAAAAGGTAATATTCGATGTAAAATAATTCTAGACATTAATTGAAATTTGGGTCTTTACAAATAAAGCCGGGTGGGGCATTTCCTTTGCATGCTCACTCGAGAGTTAATATGTCAATCATTTTTTTCTATGTACCGCATCACCCAATTGGAGTTTAAAATTAAAAATGTTGTTATTTAGTAAAATTTAAAAGACCACAATGCTTGAGAAGACAACTGGGTCGTAAATGCTTGGTTTCATACATTGGGACAGACGTGGTGGATATCTCGTAAGGTTGTTAATTACGATATTGGATCTGTGCCAGTAGGTCTTCCCCAGAATGCCCTATGTTCAACTCTGGTTCTTACACCCTCTAACAACCCCATTCCGTTCCTTCACATCCCCTCCCAAGGTCAACTAAACCAGTGCCAACACACTCTCCTATGATGAACGGCTCTGCCATCATCGAAATGGGGGTATTGTTAGGCTATTTTTGAAAATATATTTTATGATGTTTTTCCCTTTTTCTTATATCCTTTTTTCTATTAATGCACCCTAATAAACGGAATAAACGTTTTACTGCATTTCTGGTGCAAAATTAGAGACTTGTAAATCCGATAAACTGACGATTACTGAAAGGATTTATCTCGAATGATTTATCCCTCGAAGGTTGAACATTCTGGGGCCTAATTAGATCGACACACAACCCTGGGGTCGATTTGATCGATATTCCACGCAATCAGCGACAGTCCCCTTCATTAATGTCCGGCACATACGATGATCGATTTGCTTCACACATAATTTATCATCATCGATTTCGCAGAAAAAAACTATTAAAAAATGGTCGGATGTAGGGTACAATACGCGGGTTTTAGTAGTGAAGTCCGGGGAAAAATGAACTGCAAACAAAGGGATCCGAGAGTAAAGTCTTTGTTAAAGTGAGGCTAATGATGCTGGAGTTCTTTACGACGCTCTTTCAATCCGGAAAGTACATATTCCGAAGTTTAAACAAATTAAGATTGTTTATCTTGACCCCGAAATCTGCTTTTGACGTTAATCACTGGAGAATCCCGTGACATATTTATGGCCTTGTCATCCCCACATCAAGTTTTTTTTGTCACCTCAATCATCGGTTGATGTTTGGATTTTGAGAATACCCTTGGAAAAGGGACTGGGATTAGGTTCACACCCTAGGGCACCATTTGGCACTTGGATTTACACCTCCGACGCGGCCCTTTACTAAGTCAGCTTGGCCCTAACCCACAGATTTCCCCTTTCTTTCTTACAACTCGATAAAAAAAAATTTAATTTCGAAATCTCCAAATAAGTGAGTTTCAACTCTTTCAAAAGGATGTTGCTGTGATACCCTCGTTGGATGGATTTTAAGAAGAGATCTACCAGACCCCTAGGGCAGTGTTGGGCGTAATCGTAATCGCAATTACGATTAAGATTGTAATCGCAAGTTTCTCAATTACGATTACGATTACAATCGTATTCGTATTTTTTTTTCTGCGATTACGATTGTGATCGCATTTTTTTAACGATTACAATCGTAATCGTATATTTTTCTGCGATTACAATCGTCATTGTATTTTTTTCTGCGATTGCGATTGTAATCGTATTTTTTTCTGCGATTAAAATCGTAATCGTATTTTTTTTCTGCGATTAAAATCGTAATTGTATTAACTTCCTTAAAGAAGTTATTGTGATACCCTCCATGTCGGGTTTTTGGGGAGGGGTCTTCCCGACCCGGGAGGTACAAATCGAATATTGATCTTTACCGATCTCAACTTTTTCTGTGGTTCCGGCCGGCCGTCCAGCCGAAAAAAAAAAAAAAAAAAAAAAAAAAACTGCGTCGATAGTTCAAGAGAAGACATCCTTAAAGATTAAAATAACACGACGGAAAAAGAAAAAAGAAGAAAGAAAAATCTGATAAGAACTTAAAAAATTTTTCGAAAAAAAAAAGGAAAACCCGGAAAATTTTTCGAAAAAAAAAAAAAGGAAAACCCGGAAAATTTTCGAAAAAAACTTTGAAAATTTTTCGAAAAAAAAAAAAACCCGGAAAATTTTTCGCAAAAACAAACTTGCAAAATTGTCCTTTATACTTTCCCTCCCTACTAAATCCCCTTCCTTTATACTTCCCCTCCATTATACTTCCCCTCTGTTATACTTCCTACTCCGTTATACTTCCCCTCCGTTATACTTCCCCCTCCCATACTTCCCCTCCGTTATACTTCCCCTCCCATATACTTCCACTACGTTTTACGTCCCCTCCGTTATACTTCCCCCTCCTATATAGATACTTCTTTAAGGAAGTTTTCGTTGGAAGCTCTTCAAACCAGTACTTTTTTCTGCGATTACCATTATAATCGTATTTTTTCTGCGATTACGGTCGTAATCGCATTTTTTTTCAGCAATTACTGGCGTAATCGTATTTTCTTAATTTAAAAAAAAATTGAATATAATACGTCTTAGTTGAAAATTTTACGCCTTTTCCAATAATACCTACCTGCAAATTCATAATGAAATACATAATTATATTTACACAACTAAATTTAATTATTATACCGTCATTGAAAGCAATTTGGTCAGGTAATCTCAGTAAAAATGTCATATACGAGCCCTAAACGCTAACGAAATACGATTACTCCCGTAATTGCTGAAAAAAAATGCGATTACGACCGTAATCGCAGAAAAAAATACGATTATAATGGTAATCGCAGAAAAAAAATACAATTACGATTGTAATCGCAGAAAAATAATACGATTACGATTGTAATCGTTAAAAAAAATGCGATTACAATCGTAATCGCAGAAAAAAATACGAATACGATTGTAATAGTAATCGGAATTACGAAATATAATCGTATTCGTAATCGTAATTAAGAAACTTGCGATTACAATCGTAATCGTAATTGCGATCAATAAGTGAATCAGATTTTAATTCTCTCAAAAAGAATGTTGTTGTGGTACCCTTGGTTGATGATTTTCTGGAAAAGGTCTTCCTAGAGCTCGGAAGCGTCTTGATGGAGAAAGAAACCGTTTTCTCGATTTTTAGGGTTATTTCCTCTAAAACAAAATGATTGTTATACACTCGATGGATGTGAAAGGGTCCTGAAGACCACAAATAAGGGCCAAACTATTGCATCCAGCTGTTTAGTTTCGGCCATTTTGCAATGATTCAAAATTGAGCCCTACTACTTATTCAATATGAAGTCATGGGATTACTACACAACTTGAAAGTACATCAGTCCCTCAGTAAAGTACCAGAACCTCTTGTGTCATTAATTTTACATTTTACAAATTAATTTTTAAGTACACGAAGTGTGAAAAGTCTAAAAGGGCGTTAGCACTCCATTAGTTAACTCATGGGAAGCCTAGATGAAGAGAGAGGTTTTAAACCAGTAATGTCGCTCATTCTTCAAGAGGACCCTTTTTCCAGGTTTATATCAGCGCCAGTTTATCTTCCTCTAACCGTGGTTTAACACGTCCTCGTGTAAAAACCCAGCCTAAAAACCTCCCAGGATCAGATAGTGCAAATTACACAAGCAATTTCCCATCTTTTTTCACGGACATTATTAAAAAGATAAAATATTTAATAAAAAAAAATTAATTTATGTCTTTTCCTTTTAAATTACTATTAAAAGATTTATATGTGGAATATAGACAATGGAAGGGGTTAAATTCATCATATGTGCCTCTAAGTAAATGGGGTAGGACAAAAGGGCCGGCTCCGGGCGCTTTTCAACACTCGATTTATTATACCTCACCCCGCTCCATTCAGACATGAAACTGAAATCTGGGGAAAAAATAAAAAGCCTCTATGAATTTTAAGTTATTATACCAAAAAAAAATTTAGAGGATTTACTTAGTGGTCTTGTTTTTGCTCTAGATAGTCAATTTAAGTTTAGTTACGCCTCCGTTTATGGATAGTGGGAAAATGCGTGTTCTGCGACAGTAAAAACTCGCTTAAAAGAGGTTCTGGATCACTTGGGAGAAGGTTAATGACTGGGCTCTTGTTGGGGCGTGTTTACTTCCACTTAGCAAGCCAACATCTACACGGCCGCAGACAGATCGCCGACCTAATTCCTTTAATGTCGCATCGGGATAGATTAATTCGCGCAAATGTATCTCACCCTAAAAAAAGGTTAACTCCATCCATTTTACATAAAACTAAAAACTTCCCTTAACAATCTCGAAGGCTTTTTATATAAAACGTCGTCAACTTTATCGCATCAATCATGTCAACTCCGCAGCCCGACCACTTTCCCATTCAATAAATGACAATTTCAAAAAATTCGACGAAGGTAGATTAATCGATTTTACTCCTTCAATTTGATGTATACACGTTAATTATTTGGTGATTAACAATATATTGTTTTAGGTTTACAACATTATCTCCTATTGAATACGGAAGCCTTTTGTTCTTAACCTTTGTCTCTAAATGCCTTTCTCTCGCACCACTGACTGTTCGTTCATCCGTTTACAAATTTGAACGTCTTATCTAACGATCGAATGCGATAAATTAGACATAGAAAAAAAATTATCTCTCCTGGCAACGGTTTTCAAGCCCTTAAACTGCGGTTTTTCACGTTTTTAAGTTTTTCGCCAAAGAAACCATTTTTGTTCCCTTTATTAGCGGTTTCCTCAATTTAAGGGCGCCATGGCAATATGGCGGGGGGGGGGGGGGATTGTCCACAATTGGCATATTAAGGGCGTGAAGAAAAAGAACTGCATAAGTAATGTTTTTTGGTATTATTAAAAAAAGTACTAGTTTGAAGAGCTTCCTACGAAAACTTCCTTAAAGAGAAGTAAAAAAAAAATAGGAAAGGGAAGTATAATGGAGGGGGAAGTTTTAAGGAGGGGCAGTATGAGGCAGGGGGAAGTTTAAAGGAGGGGAAGTATAAGGGAAGTTTTTTTTGTTTTCAAAAAATTTTTTAATTTTTTTTTTCTTTGAAAAATTTTCCAAGTTTTTTTCGGATTTTTTTTTTTCAAAAATCAAGGGAAGGTATCAAGGTAGAAATAATGTTATTTTTGCCCAAGGGAGGTCTCTCTCGTTGCGGGTGGAAGTGTGAAATTTCTCCCTACTAAGATGATAATTAATGTTAAAGGTTTTTTCACCTAAAAGTCTTAAAATATATATTGAGTAATTGGTGAAAAAGTAAAAAAAGGACCAACTTTTTTTTTTTTTTTTTTGAAAACTTTAACTCTTTTTTTTTCGAAAATTTTTGTAAGTGCCAAGGTAGAAGTAATGGGCTCTTTGGCCTAGGGATGAGCCTCTCGTAATGGGTAGAAGTATAAAATTTCTCCCTACTAAAAAAAATGATAATTAAAAAGTGGCAATTTTTTTACACCAAAAATTCTTAAAAAATAAGGAGTAATTGATGAAAATTTGGTGAAAATCGGATTAACGGTTCGGCCGCAGTGAATTTTTTAAAATTTCAAACAGACTTATCTCCGCCATTTTTTCGAAATTTAAAAATCGCTGTTGTTAGTTAATTTTTCACCGAATAAGCCAAATTTGGTGAAAATCGGATGAAAACACTTTATTTTATTTTATTTTTTTCGGTGGGGGGAGTGAATTTTCATAAGTTTTGGGGGTTTTGTCCAAGAAAACTTTCCACTTTTTCCAGATTTTTGACGATTTCTTCAATTTTCTTTTGCTCACCGTTCTTTCATGATTTTTGAGCATTTTTCTCGAACTTTGGATACTCTTTTTCTTCTACATTTTGAACTTTTCTTTGTTTTTTCCCGAGAAAATATGTTTTTGTGACCTTAATTTTTTTTTTAGTCTCTTGACGTTGACTTCCTATTAGCTAATCAATTCGTATTTATGCACTAAGCTCGAAATGTTGTGAGAATACCTTCATAAACCTAAGACAACTTGAAATTGAAGGTGAAGTACGAAACCCTAGGGTAGTTACCGAGAAAATGGCTAGTAACACAGCTTTGTTGATAAAAGGGGGTTATTACCCATCGCATATTATAATAAACCTTCAGGAGCAAGTTAGAAATAGCAGTTAAGCTATTCCCTCAGCTAAAATTATCCTCCATTATTTCATCGAGTTTCTTCTCAGACATTAATGCTAAATTACCGGCATTAACCTGATTTTGAATATTAGTGACGGAATGTCTTTTAAAACGTTGGATCCAAATAATGAGGAAGATGAGATTTATCGCGATTTTATACGGAGTCATATTTAAATAGAGGATCGTTAGCATTCTCTATGACCGCTGTATATTTGTCTTTCCCTCTATTCTCAGACCTTTTCGCCTCCACTATTATTCTGACAGATAATTCATCGTTTTCTTTTTCTCGTCTGCGGGCTCTTTTTCTTTTCTCTCTTTCCCCGGAGGAGGGGCGGGAAGTAAATCATGTTCGCACGCCTTCTTTTCCTTCAGCATTAAAGCTGGGAGGAATCCGTTTTTTTTCGTCCGCGCTATTTTCGTTGTGAAACCGTGCTTTTTGAGAGGGCGGAGTTATAACCCTAAGAACGATGACAGACTCCGGGAGCATTATCTCTGCATAAAGATCTAAATCTTGTGACGTCAAAATGATCTATGATGCGGTTTCCCTTCAAAGAAAATTTTATAAAAATTGTTCTACCTATTAAATTTATGGATTAAAAAGCATTTAAAATCATGTACATATCAATTAAATTAGATGATACTTGTTTGAAGAGCTTTCAACAAAAACTTCCTTAAAGAGGAGGAGAAGAAGTATAACGGGGGGAGTATAAAGGGGGAAGTATAAGGAGGGGGAAGTATAGGAGGGGGAAGTAAAAGGAGGGGAAGTAAACGGAGGGGAAGTATAAAGGAGGGAAAGTATAACGGAGGGGGAAGTATAAAGGAGGGAGAGTAGGAGTGGAAGTATAACGGAGGGGAAGATAAGGAGGAGAAGTATAACGGAGGGGGAAGTATAAAGGAGGGAAGTATAAAGGAGGGGAAGTATAACGGAGGGGGAAGTATAAAGGAGGGAAGTATAACGGATGGGGAAGTATAAAAAGGAGGGAAGTATAACGGATGGGGTATATAGGAGGGGAAGTATAACGGATGGGGAAGTATAAAGGAGGGAAGTATAACGGATGGGGAAGTAAAAGGGAAGTATTAATGAGGGGAAGTTCGGGGGGGGGTATAAGGGAAGGGAAGTTTAAGAAGGTTTTTAGTTTAATGATTCTTTTAATTCTTAGAGTCATCTAAGTAGATTTGATTTGATTTATTTCCTAGTTGAGGAGATTTTATTTATTCCAAAAAGTTTCTTTTTTAGTTTTTTGATTTATAGAAATTTTAGGTACCTTTTCTTATGTTTAAAATCAGAATTGTCCGTTGAATGGAGATGTCCGCGAAACGTAAAAACAAATGAAAATTATTGTGCCAAAATGTTGAAAGTTGAAAATTTTTCAGTAGCCCAGAATCGGGAAAATTTCGATTTTTTTTTTTTCGCCTAAGTTTTTTCTCATAGGGCTCTCGAATTTACGTTTCCCCTTTTGCCAAGGCTTTTAATTCCTTTTTTTTTTCTCTTTTAGAGAACAAAACGTTTGCGATCAAACAAACTCATAACACTTTTTGTTTAATCGCTCTTTTTATTCTTTTTGCCATAAAAGCAGCGATTAAAGATTTTTTCAGAGACTTTTTTTCTTTTCTTCTAACCTTTTTTTTAAGTACAAATTGCTCTTAGAACCACCAGGCTTATTGAAAGACTTCAAAATTGAAGCTATTGATCAAGCCATTTGTCATGCCACCTTTTCTGTCTTCTTTTTATGACGGATATAAATGAAAGTTTTGACTTTGAGAGAAAATTTTATTTTATTCACCTCTTAAGGCCCTGTCAATGGATCCTTTATAGTGGTTTAAATGAATTTCGTTAAGCCCTTTCATCTATTCGAAGTTTTCGACCCAGAAAGTTCGAACGCTTTTTAACTAATCAAAAGATATTTTAACTTGAAAAAATTGACATTTTTTTAAAAGTCATTCCTTTGTTCTCACTTTTGGTGAAATTGACTTATTTTTGAAAGACGTCAGTTGCCACATATTGTATTACCAATTTTTAAAACTGTCTACAGAGTTTTTTTTTTCGAAAATGGCGGAAGTCTGTCTGTTTTTGTATTCTAGTCTAATTTAATATGGACTGAAGAGTTAATTATCTAGCGAAAATGTGGAAGCACATTAAGCGTTGCAACCAATTCAGCTAATGGAGTAGTAAATTAGTAATATCCTACGTGTAAAAGGGAACATAATATTCTTGAAGCATAAAAAAAAACTAATAATTACCCCAGATTTTTTTTTTTTTTTTTTTTTTTCACTCCAAACGCCCCAAAAAGATGATTCTAAGTTTGGCTATAATGAAGTTGTTTATCCTGTTTAATGTCCTAGAAAAGGGATGAATAAAAGCGTAAAAAAGGAGCAAATTGTATAAGGGTCGCTTTGAATTTCCGCCTAAACTGTCTGCGACGGTGTTATCCGATTCTGGGGAAGGCAAATCACCTTTTTTCTGCTTCAGAGATATTCAGACATATCGAGAAAATATTTTATTCCTGTTTATGTCATATTGTTTCTAAAGGGGTGAAAATGAAACAAAAAGAAAGCCATAAATAAAACAATTGAGATATTTTTACTCTTTTTATTATTTAGAATGAATCATTGTTTTGTCGGGAGAAAAAAATTTTTACGGCGGTAAAGGGCGTGAGATGTATAACCCATGAAAACGCCTTTAAAAGTTAATGAGAGGCTGAGAGACTTTCACGGTGAATTTACTCGAATTTTCTCGCAGTTCCGGGTGGGTGTAACCGGTTTACTCGACCTTCTTAAGGATAAAAGATTTAGACGGCGTCTAAGTTGTTGCTACAAGTGCCCTTTTCCCCTCCGATTTAGTAGAGCTAGACATATTGCCTTGAAAGTGGTGGGTGTAAAACCCTCGTTGTAAACACTCAACTTCTTATTTTAGCTTCGCGAGGGAAAAAAATGGCGGCTCTAATTGTTTTTTTAACCACAAAACGCATTCCGTTCTGTTTTTTACATCCCTTATATTCAGTTTAAATGATGTCTTGAAACTGTAATTTGTGATTTTTTTTTATGGCGGATCCAACCACAAAATTCGACCGTTAGAGAGGAAAGATGCCTAAATTACTTTCCTATTTTTGAGCACTAAAAATCGTCGGAAATTTTTTACAAAAGCAAGTTCTCGTTAGCTTGGGAATGTCTGTACGGTCTTGGGAGCAGTTTTTCCGAAAAAGTTTTCCTTTGGAAAATGGAAAGCCTACTTTTCGCAAAAACATTTTTTCCAAAAAAAACCACTAGCCATTTTGTAGGATTTGACAAGCTCTTTCCAAAAATATATTTTATAAGAAAATCCGATGAATAGTTTCGTCGCATTTTACAAAGATTTGGAGGAAAAAAAAGGAGTTAAAGAAAATCTCTATCCCCCTTTCTTTGAACAGAAAAACCAAAAAATCTGGGGCAGCACTTTTTTTTTTTTTTTTTTTGCAGAGTTAAGCCCCGATGTTCAATCATCCTCCCTTAACTTATTATATTATTATGCTAGAAAAAAATATATACCGCTATGAAAAATTACCTGTTTACGTTTTTAAAAGGAGATTTGTTCAGTCTTCCTTTATGGTGAAGGTCGGGTAGATCCGTCCACTGGAGGAAGGTAGGGCAATCTTTCAGCGGATTATCCTTACCGTACACACAGCTTTTGGCATTGAACCAACAGCGATATCTCATCGATAAAGTATAACAAGCTCGACCCCAGGCTAGAGGTTTTTTTCGATCCTTATTCCCCAGTGTAGCCCCGGGTTATTTGACGTATCAGACACTCAAATCATTTTTTTCTCTCCCTTTTTATCAATAAAATTAAGGATATTACAATATCCTAATCCGAGATTTGCGGGGGAAATTTACGGTGAGAAAATTGATTGGGTGAACCCGTTGAAGCTTATACTTCAACCAGCTTTCGTGGCCCTCTTCGGAGACAAAAGCCGCCTCTCAACCTGTTGAACCTTCTATCAATCCTCATCCTAAAACCAGATTCCAAAAATACCGATTCCGAGTAATAAACGAAATAAAGCCAATTTGTTCCGGTTTAAAAAGTAAAAAAAAAAATTCATCCGGTGGGATTTGAACCATGGACCTTCGGATTACATGTCTAACTTTTGATTTGACAGAGAGTTTCAGGAATGGTATTTGTCCTTCCCGTATACGACTCACAAAACGGGAAAGGTCTTCGTATAACCCAGTTTCAGGTAGACGTTCCGACTCAGTTAGTTCACAATGTTCTCACTAGAGCAAATTCAAGAATCGAAACATTGTCTTTCTGATTAACTATAACAGCACATAGAAATTACCTATCCTCAAAACGTTCCCGCCAATTTTCACTTAGCGTGGGTATAAAGTTTCCTTGATAGTTTTTTAATTTTAACTTCCAAAATGAACGGAATCATTTTCCTTCTTCGATTTTAGCCAATCTGTTGAGAAACTAGTTGATTTCCGAACCCAAAACTAAACGAGAGAGCAAAATAACCTTCGTAAAATATAACCTTACGTTACTCGGAGTCGTAGTTCACGTATACGACTCTGCTGGTCGGATCGTATAACGAGTCGGACTCGAGGCTTGGGTGAGTCGTAAGGCAAATTACGACTCCCTGAACTCAAATTAGCCAGAAAAACGATATTTTTATCTGGGGAAGAAATTTCGAGTTATAAATTGGTTCTTGGGTATCTTCTATTATTTTTAAGTGGATCTATCCACTCGAATATGTGTGCAATCTGGGATTGATTTCAAGAGCAAAATTGGAAAACTGAAACGGACCAGAAGCTCTATAACCCTATTAGTTCCTTCCAACGCAGTTCAATTGCGTCCAATTAAAACAATGTAAAGTCGATTTTAGGTGCTTCGATTTAATTTAAATTTGGCGCGAAATGGGATACTAAAGCGCTTGATACTCAAAGGAACTCGTTATTTACCTACCATGTTGTTTATAGGCTCAGTTACCCTCGTAAACATGCATTTTGGGAAATAAATAAGGTTAAATTTTACCATTTTCTGGGGGGTCTGAAGTTATGGCTAACTGCAGCAAAACTGCTGAAAGACTAGAGAGCTTCAGGGAATCGTAATTTGCTCATAACGTATACGACTCACCCAAGGTCATACGACTCCAGCCTCGAGTTGGAATCAACGATCTGAGCAGAGTCGTATACGTGAACGACTCGCGACTCTAGTAAACTTAAGGTTATATTTTACGAAGGTTATTTTTATCTCGTTTAGTTTCGGGAAATCAACTAGTTTCTCAACAGATTGGCAAAATCGAAGAAAATTGATTCCTTAATTTTCGGAAGGATTTTGGAAGTTAAAAATAATAAACTATCAAGGAAACTTTATACCACGCTAAGTGAAAATTGGCGGGAACGTTTTGGGGTAGGTAATTTCTATGTCTGTTATAGTTAATCAGAAAAACCATGTTTCGATCATTTTGTTCTAGTGAGAACATTGTGAACTAACTGTGTCGGAACGACCCCTGAAACTGGGTTATAAAGCCTCTACGAGATGACCTTTCCCGTTTTGTGAGTCGTATACGAGAAGGGCAAATTACGATACCCTGAAACTCTACTAAACTTGACTAGACTGTGAATTCACACGTAAACATAATTCGGCTCGCGTTAACGAGTTTTAGGTTATAAAATATAAAAATCGCAACAGCCACTTTGATTATAGTTTAGTCATGAACCGTTTGGATCGCTAGTAGTACACGCTTACCGAAATAACGGAAGGTTATACCGACTTCTTGTGCACTAAATTCTTTCATTTTCATTAATATCGGGGATTGTTTTAAATAATTTTTTATAAAATGCTATAACAATTTTTGTTTAATCTCTAAAATCGGCTTTTCGTTCTTAAAGAGATAATCAAGAAATTGTAAGTCACCTAATCCGGGGCTGTTCCCTCTTTCATTTTTAAGCCATGGGTTATTAAAAATTAAGTCGGGATTAATGCCTTCCGAACCTTTTGTAATCGAGATGAAGTTTTAAAAAAATTATTAAGACGAAAATATTTATAAGGAAAAATATAAAAAAGACAATCTGAGAAGAAGAATAAAATATTTAGAGAATTAAAGTTTTGGGGGTGGAAGGAAGTTAAATTTGGGATGAACATTTCGAATTCTATTGGTTCCGCTCTATTCTCCGTGCGGGGTTCCAATCTACAGAGCTCTCCGAGGAATTAAATTGAGTTCTTGAATTCATTTAATTTACAGGAGTTTAACCATTGATTGTCAACCGTCACACGTACAACAAAAAGCAATCTGCCGACGTTTAATAATTTTTTTTATGTTTCAGATTTCTCGTTTATGGAAAATATGCGTAAGTTATGCCAATTATCGCCGCTTTTTTTATCTTGACCACATTAGTCCTCTTTTGTAAGATTAATGGCATTTGGGTGATTCAATTATACCGTCATTATTCAAGTCGTTAGCTTAATCGAAACCGATTATATCCTACGTAGAAAATTCAAAACTCATTAAACGTAATCCAATTATAATTTTGCAAAAGTATTCACTGAAATTCTGTTGTCGACTGATATTTTAATAGGTACTTAGGGTCTTTTAATGACAATCTTCGCCCATCGCAAGCAGTATCAACTGCCTGCTCAAAAACTTTTTTCGGACATCCGGCACTACAAAAGCCCTTAAAAAGGTGCAGCAATTTACTTTAAAAAAATGAAAGACGTTTTCAATTTAGAGAATCTTCTACAAAGTTAAAATAAGGGATATGATTGGAAGAATAAATAAAAACCGGTAGTTTGATATCGCTTGTACAATTTTAGACTTTTGAGAGTGGGATTTTATAAATTTTGCCTAAAAACTATTAATTTAACCACGGTCAAGGATGCTTACCCGGCTTTTCCGGCCTTGGCGCAGGAGGAAAGGCGGAACTCCAATCCAACCAGAGCTCTCTATGGGAGAACACCGTTAAATAACGCATTTCAACCCTAAAGCAGTTGAACATAAAAAAATCTGCATTTCGACTTAAAATTCTGTAGTTCACCATAATGCGTTTGGGCATAATGCGATTGAACATAAAGCTCTCAAAAGTTCAAAAATTTTGAGCATAATGCATTTCAACATAAAGCGTTTCGCCATAAACGACTTTTTCAATAAATCGCAAAATAAAAAAAAGTGCAAGTCACCATAACGCTACCATAAAAAGCCTTTTTTAACTTGTTCTTTCGCCATAAATCTGTTTCTGTCGTTTGGATATAATACATCTCACCAAAAACCAGGGACAGCGAAAGAGCAAGCTAACTTTCGCCGTTTAAATGGCGAAAGTACGCTTATTTGAAGGGTGTTCTACCACTTTTCTTCGGTTTTTGCCAAAAAAAAAAACCCTACTTTTACAGGATTTGTTAAAATGAATTTTTAGTCAAATTTTGTTTTGAACAATTTTTTCCCCAAAAAACCATTGATTTAAAAAAAAAAAAGTACAGGTTTAAAGAGCTTCCAACGAAAACTTCCTTAAAGAGAAGTAACAATATAGCAAGGGGAAGTATATAGGAGGGGGAAGTATAACGGAAGGGACGTACAACGGAGGTGGAGACTACTTATATGGGTGGGGAAGTATAGCGGAGGGGGAGTATAAGGGAACGAAAGTATAACGGAGGGGATGTATGGGAGGGAAAGTATAAAGAGGGGATGTATAAGGGAGGGAAATTATAAAGGAGGGGAAAGTATAGGGAGGGGAAGTATAACGGAGGGGAAGTTTTTTTTATTCCAAGTTTTCTTTTTTTTTCGAAATTTTTTATAGTTTTTTTCAAGAAATTTTTTTTTGGGGTTTTTTAATAATGGTTGACTTTTCGGAGTATATAAATTCTTTTTATTGCGACTAGTGACTAGTTTCGAGTCTTGACGACTCTCTTCAGACTACAAAGTTAACAAAAACAGTATTAATAAATCATTTTTTCAACAATTTTTGGTTTTTTTATAATTTTTTTACCTTATCACTATCTGTTTAACTAATTTACTTAAGGCTTACCTAGTTATGTAGATGTTTAAAAAATTTAATGGCAGTGTTTCATAAGTTTTCACTTTTTTAAAACAATTTTTGTCGATATAGTTAGACAATGTACTGAAAATAAAATAATACGAGGAATAAAACTTTTTTAAAATTGATTCAGTAGTATGCCATTTGTTAACTAATTTCTTGCAACATGTAATTTTTGATTGGTTATTAATATTTTTTATTTTTTAAATATAGAAGTTCTTAATTGGTTGAATTGAATTAGAGCGGGATTTTTTCGAACGATCGATCTTTCATTTAGGCAAATCGATGATGGTTAACATAATCAAGAAGGCCAGGTGGAGGTATATTGGTATATTTGTTTATATTTATTATTTTCTTTTTTTGACATTTGACTGGGAGTAAATGATAGTAAAGAAGATTTCCTTACTAAGGAAGAAGGTTAACCTCCCCCCCCCCCCCACCTCCCCTATGAACCTTAATTAACCGTATAATTTTTTTAAAAAAACTAAGGAAATCTTCTTTACTATCATTTACTCCCAGTCAAATGTCAAAAAAATAGAAAATAATAAATATAAACAAATATAACCATATATATACCTCCACCTGGCCTTCTTGATTATGTTAACCATCATCGATTTGCCTAAATGAAAGATCGATCGTTCGAAAAAATACTCCCGCTCTAATTCAATTCAACCAATTAAGAACTTCTATTTAAAAAATAAAATATTAATAACCAATCAAAAAATTACATGTTGCAAGAAATTAGTTAACAAAATGGCATACTACTGAATCAATTTTAAAAAAGTTTTATTCCTCGTATTATTTTATTTTCAGTACATTGTCTAACTATATCGACAAAAATTGTTTTAAAAAAGTGAAAACTTATGAAACACTGCCATTAAATTTTTTAAACATCTACATAACTAGGTAAGCCTTAAGTAAATTAGTTAAACAGATAGTGATAAGGTAAAAAAATTATAAAAAAAACCAAAAAATTGTTGGAAAAAATGATTTATTAATACTGTTTTTGTTAACTTTGTAGTCTGAAGAGGAGTCGTCAAGACTCGAAACTAGTCACTAGTCGCAATAAAAAGAATTTATATACGTCCGAAAAGTCAACCATTATTAAAAAACCCAAAAATACAACAAGCGGACGACCAAAAAGAAATCAAGAAATTTTCTAAGATTTATTTTGAAAAATTTTGCGAGTTTTTTTTTTTCCGAAAAATTTTGAGTTCTTTTTTTTTTTCGAAAATTATCAGTTTTTTCGAAAAAATTTCCGAGTTTTTTTTTTTTTTTGAAAAAATTTCCGGGTTTCTTTTTAAATTTACGTTTTTTTTTTCTGAAAAATTTTGATACTTCTTTTTTTTTTCGAAAATTGTTTTAAGTTTGGCCTAGGGATGTGCTTCTCGTAATGGGTAGAAGTATGAAATTTCTCCTACTATAAAAAAATGATAATTAAAAAGTGGCAATTTTTTTACACCAAAAATTCGTAAAAAATATAAGGAGTCTTGGTGAAATTTAGTGAAAATCGGACCAACGGTTCGGCCGCAGCGAATTTTTTATTTCAAACAGACATATCTCCGCCATTTTTTCGAAATTCAAAAATCGCCCTCGTTACATTCTTCTTCACCGGCTAAAGAATTTGGGTGAAAATTTGGTGAAAATCGGTTGAAAACTGTGGCCGTAAAGTGTTCCGGAAAAAATGCTACGGCCGGCCGGCACCACAGACAAAGTTGAGATCGGTAAAGATCAATATTCGATTTGATACTCGGGGTCTGGAAGACCCTTCCCCAAAAACCCGACGTGGAGGGTATCACAATAACTTCTTTAAGGAAGTTAAAAATGAACTTTCAAATTTAATAGGTAGGTAAGGAAAATGGGGTCTGCTATATTTCTTCCATTTTGCTAACAAAAGAAATCTGCGAATTCCCGAGTTTTTAAAATGGGCAATTACTCTCATCGAAAGAATCCGGTCAAGTTTTTGGTATCCAAGTACCTTTTTAAAAATAGATTTCTTTTATCTGAATGTTCCAGTTAGTTGGGGGTCACGTAGGTACTTGGAGCCAAAAACAAGAGATAGTCGAGATCGTTGTAATAACAGTTAGAAGTCGACTAATTAAATTAAACCCGCCTCGGAAGAGGTCGCTCAATAAATACCGTTATCTCCGGACAGTAGTCGCCCCATGATAAACGGCGAATTAACAGGAACAACGGACCTCTGGTATCTCCCAAGTATTCAACAAGTAAAATTATTAAATTCACAAACTTTTTATTTAAAAAAATGCATAATGCATTCCCAAAAAAGCGTAAGTTTACAAATGGTATTTACCGTATATTGAATGTGAATGTAGATAAAAAGTCAACTTCACAAAATGTGCTTCTGGGCGTATGTAGAATAAAACGCGGCGCAGAATGAATTCCAAATGAGTTAATGAATTATTTACAGCTTTTTCCAAAGTGGAGTAGCTAAGAATAGGGGTAAGAAGGACGATAAGGGAGGAGAAAAAAAATTGCCACCTGAGACTCGTAGATACCTTGAGATAAAAATAAATCTCATTTTTTTTTGTCCACAAAAATTAAAAAGGATGCAGAGCTTGAATAAATAAAATGCCGGGTTAATAGTAGGTGATTAGGACTTTAATAAAACCCTCGGAGCTTTGCGGTCAAACAAGGGTTGGTTAAAATGATGTTGTAGATGGTAGATTATGTCGGTGCGGGGTTTGCTTTACTCGTGCTCAGCCTCTTGACCTTATTCTTTTCCGCGATGATATTAATTTTTAGACCTACTCAGGATTTTCAAAATTATTGTTTTATAATTTTTCTAAATTTTTAACCTTAAAAAAGATTATTATTTATGACAAAATTAAAAAAAAAAAATTAGTTCCCCGTCAGATTTGAACCAGTTATAACTGATAGATAATAATAAAATTAAATGTATGTAATAGAAATAGAGAAACGGTACATGTGAGTTCACGATACCGGAACAACACGCATGCGCAAGCTTTCATGTGTCCTTAGATCCCGCGGTAATTCAAAAATTGAGGCGCTCCGGGTACGAAGGGCGAACTCAACAAACGTAGTTTCGAGATATTCGCATTTTAAAGTTTCAGTTTTTACGTATTAAAGGGGAAAAAATGGCGAACTCAACATAAAAATTATATGGGTGTATACACCAAGAGGTCTAGAATCTGAAAATGAAAAAAAAACTGGAAGACCCTTCCCCAAAAACCCGACGACGAGGGTATCACAAAATTCTTTAAGGAAGTTAAAAAAATTTCTCCGATGTTGAGTTCGCCCTTCGTACCCGGAGCGCCTCAATTCATCTTTGAGATTTGCTTAAATTCAAAATAGATTGATAACACGAAGGGGTTAATTTTTTCCTCTCTACACAAGCTTTTCTTGCGAGAAAAAAATATGAACCCCATCGTGTTATCGAACGGCAAATCTCAAAGATGAGTTTTGGAAAAAAAAAAACGCGGGACTAAAAATACACGCATGCGCGTTGTTTTGGTATCGTAAACTCACATGTACAGAAAAAAACTAAGGAATTTGACTTGTTTTTTAACTTCCTCAAAGAGTAGTTATTGTGATACCCTCCATATGAAGGCTTATGGTAAAGGCTCTTCCGAACTCCCTAAAACAAAACTGATTAGTGATCTTTACTGATCTTGTCAGTGGTGCCGGCCGGCCGGCCGTCCCATTTTTGCGGAACACCTAACAGACGCAATTTTCATCCGGATTTCACCAGAATCTTTCATTCATAGTAATGTTAAAAATGTCGAGAGTTTTTTCCGTGTAAAAAATGGCGGAGAAATGTATGTCTTAAGTTTTGTTTAATTCGCTACGGCCATTTCAAATTTTCACCAAATACTCCTTATATATAAGAGAATTTAATGAAAAAAATATTTTTCCACAAAATGGAGGTAGGAAGGGGTATTTTCGCCCGTTCCGTGAGGCCTGGTTGAGCGAAGACTTTAATGTTTCTACTTTGATGCTGAAAAAATGTTTGCCGCCACCGCTGCCACCAAGTACCGTTGTTTGGCGGTCTTTCGGTGGTTGAAATTAAAACTTAAATAACTTTTATGATTTCGGGACATACATAAACATGGAGAATGACTCTTGTAGACTCCTCGCAGATAACTCTAAGGTGGAGGAACAATCCCCACCCTTTTCTGAGTGGGGGAGTACTACCGCTACATAGTGATGAAAAAGTATTACGTTACTTTGAGGATGCTCCACTTTTTAATTTTCTTTATTATAGTTTAAATTTCAATATTATAATTATGTTACCCCTCAAGATAAAAAGGATCATCTTCTTCAAGCAAGAAAAATCGACCTTTCGAATGCCAAGATAAATGTTTGAAAGGTAAAACCACTTTAGGAGTGTTTTATTTCATTTGGGGAGGTGTTAGTTTATCATAAGGTTGTTATTATAGTACTTCCGGTGGTCGATGTCACCTGGATCTGTCTTAACACCGAAAGGCATATGCCACTTCCAGCACGTGTTCTACACCTGTAGTTATCACGTGTGAAGTCTCCGCTTGACTGAACCTGGAGAACCCCCTTTTCATATTGCCTTTCTATTTTCGAATATAAAAAGGGCAATTTACGATTTCGTCTATTTTTAAATAAACTTTCAAGGGTGTCTAATTCAGTTCGGCTTTTTAGTGGGGTTTGTTTTTAAAAATAGTTTAATCATGGAGGAGAAGAAAAGAGTCGACCCTAATTAGGTCCACTTCTTATACAAAACTCGGTTTTCAAAGTGGTTACTCACTCTGGATGAATTTAATGAGCCGGAGTAGTAAATTAATTAAAGGCCCTGGCCTTTTCTCTTTGTACGAAAAAGGCACAATGGAGAAGGGGTCGGAAAACCCTCTTTTCGACGCCCTCTTCAACCCCTATCACACCTGGACCATTGTTTTTTAGGGCTCCACGAAAAACGAGTAACCAAACCCGAAGCTGATTTAGGTCCACCTGTTTCGCCTCGCTGATGAATAGACTTCGGATGGGCGTCAATTAATCCACGATAGCCTTCCTCTCGGCTACCTTACACACCCACCGTTATTTATAGTCTGTGGAAAAAGGGGGATGTTTTTTTTCTTTTAATTAAAACGTTCAGAGCGTTATCATTGATTAAAACATACATCCCTCATCAAACACTTCTAAAAATTCACATTCCTCACTTCTTTCATTTCTTATTCAAAACCATAAAATTCTATCAATGCAAAATTTTAGAAAGGATTACATTTTCCGGCTCGGGAGTTTGGGAGCCCCTTAGGAAGTTCATGTCTAAAAGCGCGGAATCATACGTTTCCTTGAGTGGGAAGGGCATGGAGCTAGGGAGATCTACGAAGAAAAAGGGGGTTAATTTTTTACCTCTCGCGAGGATGAGCGATTGCATTATGTGAATGTCAATTTTAAGGTTTGTCGTTTCGCCATAATCGCGTTGAAGCGGCGAAAATAGTATTGCTCTTTGGCTGGTTTGTGGTGAGATGCTATGTTGAATTGCATATGTGACTGTCAAGTTAAGGTTTTTGTCGTTTCGCCATAATCGCGTTGAAGCGGCGAAAATAGGATTGCTCTTTGGCTGGTTTATGGTGAGAGCTATATGTTGAATTGCATATAGTGCTGTCAAGTTATAAGGTTTTGTCGTTTCGCCATAATCGCGTTGAAGCGGCGAAAATAGGATTGCTCTTTGGCTGGTTTATGGTGAGATGCTATATGTTGAATTGCAATAGTGAGCTGTCAAGTTATAAGGTTTTTGTCGTTTCGCCATAATCGCGTTGAAGCGGCGAAAATAGGATTGCTCTTTGGCTGGTTTATGGTGAGATGCTATTGAATTATAGTGAGCTGTCAAGTTAAGGTTTTTTGTCGTTTCGCCATAATCGCGTTGAAGCGGCGAAAATAGGATTGCTCTTTGGCTGGTTTATGGTGAGATGCTATATGTTAATTGCAATATAGTGAGCTGTCAAGTTAAAGGTTTTTGTCGTTTCGCCATAATCGCGTTAAGCGGCGAAAATAGGATTGCTCTTTGGCTGGTTTATGGTGAGATGCTATATGTTGAATTGCAATATAGTGAGCTGTCAAGTTAAAAGGTTTTTTGTCGTTTCGCCATAATCGCGTTGAAGCGGCGAAAATAGGATTGCTCTTTGGCTGGTTTATGGTGAGATGCTATATGTTAATTGCAATATAGTGAGCTGTCAAGTTAAAGGTTTTTTGTCGTTTCGCCATAATCGCGTTGAAGCGGCGAAAATAGGATTGCTCTTTGGCTGGTTTATGGTGAGATGCTATATGTTGAATTGCAATATAGTGAGCTGTCAAGTTATAAGGTTTTTGTCGTTCGCCATAATCGCGTTATAAGCGGCGAAAATTGGCTTGCTCTTTGGCTGGTTTATGGTGAGATGCTATATGTTGAATTGCAATATAGTGACTGTCAAGTTATAAGGTTTTTTGTCGTTTCGCCATAATCGCGTTGAAGCGGCGAAAATAGGATTGCTCTTTGGCTGGTTTATGGTGAGATGCTATATGTTGAATTGCAATATAGTGAGCTGTCAAGTTAAAGGTTTTTTGTCGTTTCGCCATAATCGCGTTGAAGCGGCGAAAATAGGATTGCTCTTTGGCTGGTTTATGGTGAGATGCTATATGTTGAATTGCAATATAGTGAGCTGTCAAGTTATAAGGTTTTTTGTCGTTTCGCCATAATCGCGTTGAAGCGGCGAAAATAGGATTGCTCTTTGGCTGGTTTATGGTGAGATGCTATATGTTGAATTGCAATATAGTGAGCTGTCAAGTTATAAGGTTTTTTGTCGTTTCGCCATAATCGCGTTAAGCGGCGAAAATTGGCTTGCTCTTTGGCTGGTTTATGGTGAGATGCTATATGTTGAATTGCAATATAGTGAGCTGTCAAGTTAAAGTTTTTTGTCGTTTCGCCATAATCGCGTTGAAGCGGCGAAAATAGGATTGCTCTTTGGCTGGTTTATGGTGAGATGCTATATGTTGAATTGCAATATAGTGAGCTGTCAAGTTATAAGGTTTTTTGTCGTTTCGCCATAATCGCGTTATAAGCGGCGAAAATTGGCTTGCTCTTTGGCTGGTTTATGGTGAGATGCTATGTTGAATTGCAATATAGTGAACTGTCAAGTTATAAGGTTTTTTGTCGTTTCGCCATAATCGCGTTGAAGCGGCGAAAATGGATTGCTCTTTGGCTGGTTTATGGTGAGATGCTATATGTTGAATTGCAATATAGTGAGCTGTCAAGTTATAAGGTTTTTTGTCGTTTCGCCATAATCGCGTTTTAAGCGGCGAAAATTGGCTTGCTCTTGGCTGGTTTATGGTGAGATGCTATATGTTGAATTGCAATATAGTGAGCTGTCAAGTTAAAAGGTTTTTTTGTCGTTTCGCCATAATCGCGTTGAAGCGGCGAAAATGATTGCTCTTTGGCTGGTTTATGGTGAGATGCTATATGTTGAATGCAATATAGTGGCTGTCAAGTTATAAGGTTTTTTGTCGTTTCGCCATAATCGCGTTTAAGCGGCGAAAATTGGCTTGCTCTTTGGCAGGGTTATGAGGAGATGCTATATGTTGAATTGCAATATAGTGAGCTGTCAAGTTAAAAGGTTTTTTGTCGTTTCGCCATAATCGCGTTTGAAGCGGCGAAAATAGGATTGCTCTTTGGCTGGTTTATGGTGAGAGCTATATGTTGAATTGCAATATAGTGAGCTGTCAAGTTAAAAGGTTTTTTTGTCGTTTCGCCATAATCGCGTTGAAGCGGCGAAAATAGGATTGCTCTTTGGGGTTTATGGTGAGATGCTATATGTTGAATTGCAATATAGTGAGCTGTCAAGTTATAAGGTTTTTGTCGTTTCGCCATAATCGCGTTTTAAGCGGCGAAAATTGGCTTGCTCTTTGGCTGGTTTATGGTGAGATGCTATATGTTTGAATTGCAATATAGTGAGCTGTCAAGTTAAAAGGTTTTTTTGTCGTTTCGCCATAATCGCGTTGAAGCGGCGAAAATAGGATTGCTCTTTGGCTGGTTTATGGTGAGATGCTATATGTTGAATTGCAATATAGTGAGCTGTCAAGTTAAAAGGTTTTTTGTCGTTTCGCCATAATCGCGTTGAAGCGGCGAAAATAGGATTGCTCTTTGGCTGGTTTATGGTGAGATGCTATATGTTGAATTGCAATATAGTGAGCTGTCAAGTTATAAGGTTTTTTGTCGTTTCGCCATAATCGCGTTATAAGCGGCGAAAATTGGCTTGCTCTTTGGCTGGTTTATGGTGAGATGTATATGTTGAATTGCAATATAGTGAACTGTCAAGTTATAAGGTTTTTGTCGTTTCGCCATAATCGCGTTGAAGCGGCGCGAAAATAGGATGCTCTTTGGCTGGTTTATGGTGAGATGCTATATGTTGAATTGCATATAGTGAGCTGTCAAGTTAAAGGTTTTTTGTCGTTTCGCATAATCGCGTTGAAGCGGCGAAAATAGGATTGCTCTTTGGCTGGTTTATGGTGAGATGCTATATGTTGAATTGCAATATAGTGAACTGTCAAGTTTAAGGTTTTTGTCGTTCGCCATAATCGCGTTGAAGCGGCGAAAATAGGATTGCTCTTTGGCTGTTTATGGTGAGATGCTATATGATTGCAATATAGTGAGCTGTCAAGTTATAAGGTTTTTTGTCGTTTCGCCATAATCGCGTTTTAAGCGGCGAAAATTGGATTGCTCTTTGGCTGGTTTATGGTGAGATGCTATATGTTGAATTGCAATATAGTGAGCTGTCAAGTTAAAAGGTTTTTTTGTCGTTTCGCCATAATCGCGTTGAAGCGGCGAAAATAGGATTGCTCTTTGGCTGGTTTATGGTGAGATGCTATATGTTGAATTGCAATATAGTGAGCTGTCAAGTTATAAGGTTTTTGTCGTTTCGCCATAATCGCGTTATAAGCGGCGAAAATTGGCTTGCTCTTTGGCTGGTTTATGGTGAGATGCTAATGTTGAATTGCAATATAGTGAACTGTCAAGTTATAAGGTTTTTTGTCGTTTCGCCATAATCGCGTTGAAGCGGCGAAAATAGGATTGCTCTTTGGCTGGTTTATGGTGAGATGCTATATGTTGAATTGCAATATAGTGAGCTGTCAAGTTATAAGGTTTTTTGTCGTTTCGCCATAATCGCGTTATAAGCGGCGAAAATTGGCTTGCTCTTTGGCTGGTTTTGGTGAGATGCTATATGTTAATTGCAATATAGTGAACTGTCAAGTTATAAGGTTTTTTGTCGTTTCGCCATAATCGCGTTGAAGCGGCGAAAATAGGATTGCTCTTGGCTGGTTTATGGGAGATGCTATATGTTGAATTGCATATAGTGAACTGTCAAGTTATAAGGTTTTGTCGTTTCGCCATAATCGCGTTGAAGCGGCGAAAATAGGATTGCTCTTTGGCTGGTTTATGGTGAGATGCTATATGTTGAATTGCAATATAGTGAGCTGTCAAGTTATAAGGTTTTTTGTCGTTTCGCCATAATCGCGTTGAAGCGGCGAAAATAGAATTGCTTTGGCTGGTTTATGTGAGATGCTATATGTTGATTTGCAATATAGTGATCTGTCAAGTTTTAAGGTATTGTCGTTTCGCCATAATCGTGTTGAAGCGGCGAAAATAGGATTGCTCTTGGCTGGTTTATGGTGAGATGCTATATGTTGATTTGCAATATAGTGAGCTGTCAAGTGTATTATGCCCAAACGACAGAAGCAGTTTTATGACCAAAC